>JBAMJV010010717.1:0-74394 GCA_037951105.1 Echinarachnius parma | reverse complement strand
AAACCGCCCCTTTGACAACAAAAATGACTGTTTTGGGGGGGTTTGAACCCCCCCCCCCCCCCCCCCTTTACAACTTGTAGCTGGTCTCAAGACCACATTTTAGCGGTCTCGACCATCATTACCGAAGGACTCGGCCTCGAAAATTGCGAAGAATCCTGGTCTCGGCTCGAAAATGTTGAAAATTCTTGGTCTCGGCTTCGAAAATTTTCAACGTGATGAAGCAGCCGATAACATCACACCACACTCTCTTTATAGCTCATTCCATCTACAGTAACTATATGCAGTGTAAAGTAACGTTATTATCTTCCTTCAAGGGATCTCTAGTAACTTTTTCTGAATCGTACCATATCGACCTAAGAAAAACCACAATACAAACATAAAGGTAAAATATGTGTAAAAATAAATGCCCCCAATCAGTTTGACCACGCTAACGCCACTGACAACTATAATTATACCACGTGAATGACGTGATGAAGCAGCCTATAAAATCACACCACACTCTCTCTTTATAGCTCATTCCATCTAACCATTGTATGCAATGTATAATAACGTCATTATCTTCCTTCAAGGGATCTAGTATACCTTTGTCTGAATCGACCAAGCTCTCTTGCAAATTTGAGTGGTTCTCTCTTGCCTGGTTATTGTCCGCTTACTATTTATAGAAATTATTGGAGTCGTATATATATATATGTGTAAATAAATTATATACTTCTAATATAGTACAAAAGTCTTAGCGAAAATTAACAAGGCATTCAAATATCTATGATTGTTTAAAACGTTACATGTAATGTAACACCGAGGGGGGGGGGGGGGGGGGGGTGATAGATGGCTTGGTGGCTTCATTCATTTTGTGGAGTTTATGTTTCAATCATATACGCACACACATACTCATCCTTCAAACAAAGAATAGACATATCGCCACACACATCAAAATAATTAAGAATTTCAAAACATATTTTTACTTCTTTCATAATCGTGTTTATTATAAACAGTTACCATCTGTACATATCAAGAAAATTGTGTATGCCCTATCAGCAGAATACAAAACATTAATTTTTGTAAGTAGAACATTAGCTTCCTTAATTTATATGACGACGTTTTTTTTTGTGTACAAGTACCAAATTAACATGTCTCATTATAGAAAATGGCTCCTCATTAGAAATAATTAGCGTTTTGGAAATATTACAAAAAAACAATAATAATAACAGATAATTCTTGCGTCATAGGGCGGGGCGCACTTCTGTTTAAAGGTAATATTGAGCATTGGTAATACAAATCATTTCCCTATAATCCGTCTTAGATTGTTTTGGTAGTTACTTGTGTATTCTGTGCGAACGTTTTTGAATATTTGTTTAAATAGTAAATTACATATATTTGCAGGGGACCTCGTGCACTAGGCTAAACAATCGATTTTGGTATTACTTTAACGCCATAAATGAGACTATGACATTTGGTATAGTATAACAAAACATGCTGTGTTTCAAGATCACTCGACATTTCCGAATTTTCTTGCAAAATCGTTTCGAAAATGTAATTTACATGTCATATTGAATATTTCGTACAAAGTGCAAATGTTTCACGAGGTTTAGTTGAAAATACTTGAAATGTATCCACCAAAACTTAATAGTGCCTTTAATAACTATAAACATCTATCAATACAAGCAATTTGGTTATTATACAAGTGCTGAGGGTATACCTCATAAGTATACGTGGGTTGATGCCTACGTGACACATGCAATAACTACTTCTACATCCGCCGACCGAGTTACAACATATTTTCCAGATTATACAATATACATATTATTATATCACTCGGGTTTAAACTTTAGAAATAACTCAAATTGGCAGAAAATGTCAAAATATTACTTACAGTTCTTAATTATTTTACATCATCTCATACAAAATCATCAAAGACATAGACTAGATTTAGATTAAAATCACGATTTTTTTTTTTTTACAGGTTGATGAAGTGCAGTACACACGTTTTGATCACGACACTGTTACAAAATATAGCGAAGTGAGAACTAAATGACTAGGTTGATTGGTATAAAAATATAATGTTTGGAAGCATGTACTTTTTTTTTACACCACCATAATCACACAACAAAATACAGGTCTTGATTAATCAAATTCAAAATAAGAATACAAAATCAACAAATATACAATCATATTTATAAGAATTTTTTCAATAATATGTAAATGTATCATGTGCTATTCTTAATGCCATTAGTGGCGTAGCCACAAGGGGAGGGGGGGGGGGGTGATTTTCTACAAGTGGGGAAAGCGCCCACCGGAAAAAAAACTAGGTGTGCCACAGTGACTGTTACGTGTGAACATAGTGTGGATCAGAGTGTGAACACAGTTAGTTGACCATGTTTAATCGGAGCATTTTTTGTGGTGTTGACATTCTTTACACTGTGAGCACACTGTGATAATACTGTGTTCATAGTTTGCTTAATTAGCGTGCTCATACAGTGTAACACAGTGTATTCACAGCGTGATGTGTGTTGACACTGCTCCTGGGGGGTGTTTCACAAAGATCATAAGTTAACTTAACTCTAAGTTGGACTTAAAACTTATGGTAAGCCATTTATAGTCTTGAAATAAAATATATTCAAAGCAAAAAAGCAAGTATTTTAGACCTTTCATAAATTTTTACATCAAGAACATGAAATCTCCTTGATAATAGAAAATATCAATACTTTTTATCAACATTTTATGCCTTTTAAAAGAAATTTTACAAAATTGTTTCAAAGAAACTAACAGCTTTCTATACTTTCTAAGTCCAACTTAGGATCTTTGTGAAACACCCCCATGACTTTTGACATTGTGAAACCCAGTGTGTTCACACAGTATGTTCACAGTGTGTTGCATATTATGAAACACGGTGTGTTCACAGTATGTTAACAAAGTGTGAAACAATATGTTGTCATTATGAAATTCAGTGTGTTCACAGTATGTTTACAGTGTGTTACACATTATGAAAAATTATGTCGACATTATAAAAACACAGTGGCCCGAATTCTCATCAATGGCTCAACTTGAGCCCTGCCGAAAAAGACAAAGACTACCGGTAACCAGTTAAACCATTTTGCACCTGCAGACCTATTGATTGTTGCTATTCGCCACCTGAGATATTCTAATTGTTTCCTTTCATTATCCAGTCAATCCCTCTAGATCTGCTTAGGAATTTACGAAGGGCTGCTTGCTATTTCAGTAATAGTATAACCGGTCATCAGCAATACAATGTCCTGGATGATCAAGGACGCAATTTGGCTGATGACCGACTATTATACTATGACTGAATTTCAAAGGGCCCTTTGTCCTGATGCAGAACCCAAGGGAATCGACTTAATAATGAAAGGAAACAATTAGAATATCTCTGGTGGCGAATAGCAACAATCAATGTATGCACTGTGTTATATACAGTATTCTTTCAACGGGGTAAGACATTTCTTTATTTGACTCATTCCTACGGGGAGGGGGCTGCAAGGATGAAGATAATAACAGGGGAGGGTGCAAATGCACCCCTGCCCCCTCCCCCCTTTTTAGGTACACACGCACTGTAGTGTAGCGCGAGTTGACTTATTATAGGGGCAATTTACTTATTGGGCACGCTATTTGTATTCCTTTATTTCACCCTTTAAACGAAATATTTGTAAATTTGTATTTATTTATTTATTTATTTGTTTTATTTTATTATTTTTGTTTGTGCCCCGTTCTCCATTACCTACGTCACTGGATTACGTTATGTAATTATAATATTCATTGTTAATTGTTAGGTGGCGTACATATATACACACTTGTGACTACTCAATCTTATTCATACATAGGCACAACATGATATTATAAGACAATTAACTGCGTAGATTCATAATAATTCCCTTTTGAATGTCTGGTTGTTAATGTAAAGATAAAATTTGATTCCATTTATAAATGAACGGTCTTTATGATGATTTAATAACGCGAGTAACAAACTGAGTTATATATCTCGAACTAAATAGGGAAGGGCGTCAAGTTTCGCCCGCTAAAAAAAGAATGCCCGAATTTGGTCACCTTGTCATTTCTAGAAATTTACAAAAATTTACAAGAACACAATTATCATTCTACACAAATGTTCGAAGAATGTATCTGCTATATCGGTGCTCGAATCACCGAGCTAGAAATTTGGCGGCACATCCCAGAGACCCACTCTCGATGCTCCTGCTATAATCGGGAGCTATATAAAATTGAAACAAACCCAAATGGTAAGAAATAAACTGCGACTATCAAGTGCTAGGGATGGAAATGATGACTATATACATTTGCTAGAAATTAACCTCTTTGCCTCGTGGCCCAGTCGGGCAAGTAAAATCAACATTGTTACATTTTTAGTGGCCCGAAACCTAAATCTGGTGGCCCTAAACAAAGAAAAATATAACAAATTCTGTAAAATTTGGCTGCCCGAACGGGCCAGTCGAATTTAGGATCAATGAAATTTGGTGGCCCGGAGATAATTTTTAGTGGCCCCGGGCCAGCGGACCTATGCTAATTTCGAGCACCCGGACATGGTCACTCAGTCAATATGTTGACAAAAATGGCAACGGACATATTCTGCCGACAGATATTATTCTCGCAAATGAAATATTTATCAACAGACAAAGGAAAGAACTGATGTATCCGGTAGACAGATTCTTACGACGGACACATCATTATCGGAACGGACAAGTTCTGACAAAGGACGGATTTTGCCAATGAGAATGATTTTGTTGTCAACAAACATTCTGGCAATTCTCCCTTATAATGTTCGTGTATGTAGTACATGTACTAGTAATTGGACGGGCATCATATTGTGGAGATAGGGGCGGCAGACAAGCTTTGTTTTCCATAGCAACTTTATATATACTACACCTCTAAGTAGAATGTTGTTTCATATGAGATTTACATCAATCATGTGTACGATGAACAAGACTGCAATATAATTCTGTTAGAGACATCCCCGACACCATTTTAGGTACTAGATGATATCATCATCATCATCATTGTCATCATCACCATCATCATCATCATCATCAGCAGCATCATAATCACCACCATCATCATCGTCACCATCATCATCATCATCACCGTCACACACCTAGATAAACAATATGCACCACCACCAGCACCATGTTCCTATAAACCACCCACGAAGACGCCATCACCGCCATACACCTATAGATAAGCACCAAGCGTCGCAACCAACACCATACACCCATATAAACAACATGCACCACTGACCCCTATCATAATGCATCAAGTTGCAACAGAATATCAGCATGCACCACCAGCTTGCACCATACCATACGACATACGGCTATAACCACCATGTTTTATGCAATTGCATCTAACAGAAAATGTATCGTTATATTGACCAGCGCCTCCTATGGCGTGCGGATGGAGTCATAAGCCATCGATGGAAGAACGATCGATCCTTTTTAGTAGGACATACATCGAAGGGGTATTTCTCCATGCATTGGTGAGTGTGTTGCTGTGTAAAGACATGCAGTGATATGAGCAGTCATCGATCCCAAACATTTCATGTGTAATAGTTGTGTATCTCGTGTGTATCTAGAACGACATGCAATAATGTGGGCTAACACACTGGTAGAACAACCTTCGTTTCTTCTTTAGAGAGCTCGATTTCTGGTTGGATACGGTCTGACGGCGGGGGTACTAGTCTAGGTTCTGGACCCTGTTTACACCTTTCCCCCATATACCTCGTAATACCACTCTGAACTGTGAAGCTGTAGGGACGGATTCACAAGGTGTATAAGTTGCATACAGGTACAGAACCTAGACTAGTACTATCAAGGAGGTATTAGAAAGCCTTTCTAATACCTCCTTGGTACTACCATGGAAGTAGGAGTTGGTACACAACTTGCATGTCTTCGATGAAGTAGTGTGCAGTACAAGAGACCTGGTATTGCATAGTGGTTGGGGTGTTAAAAAGAGAAAGACGGTCGATTGAAAGAATACAAAACGCATAGATAGAGAGGGAGCGGGGCGAAGTGGAGGACAAGGGACAGGAGGAGTGACTACCATTATTAAAGGCACACATGTTTGCATGTATATTTTGACAAACTTTGATCGAGTAACAGCTCCCTATACTGTAAATCCATGTAACGCATTCCCCAAATACGACCCTTAGCACGCCACAGTGTGCCATACTAGACACCTGTTTTAAGCGATGATATGTTGTTCATTCTCTACACATAGTAGAACTATCCATATGTACACAAATCTAAACCCGATTCCCACCCGCTCCTCACCCTCACTTTATATATCCCCCCCCCCCTCTCTCTCTCTTTCCTTTTTTTCGCCGCGTCTCTCTGCGAAACCAGGGAATTAGAATAGCATACTTTACTGTGTAGTTCTATACACAGGACTCACACAAATAATGCATGTGAAAGGTATGGGTTCGAAGGCTGCTCGATTTACTGCTGATACATACAACACGCACCATGTGTTACAAAATCTCTTCGAAGCGCACGCTGGTACGTGTTGTAGTACCACAACAGGTACCAACGTGCGCTTCGAAGATATTTTGTAACTTACTTCGATCTATTTTTGGATCGAATATATATGGCACTGTAGGCCCGTTATAGCCTCCAGGTATACCATCACGAACCATGCACCCACACAGGTACCAGAAATACATTGACGGCCTACAAGTGGTTCCACCATGCACAACCGCAAGCGCCATTACAACCATGACATACACCACCATCGTAACCATCAACATCAACATCAACACCATCATCATAATTACCACATCTATATATATAAAGGAGCACCACAATTCACTTTAATAACGGCACAATACACAGGGAACATACACCACCAATCATCAATAATCTTTGAACACCATCAATTACGACACAGCACCGTGCAACACCGCACATACACCAGCAGTGTCGGCAAAATCGACATGCACCCTCGAAGTCCACCATTTTCAGTACCATTTACTGATGAAGTCATAATCATAATCAGATATGAATTTAGTTACCACTAGCCTACTGCCACCGCCACCTCAACCTCCACCATCACATACAACATCCAGAGCACCACCACAACTACCAATCTCATCACCACCACCACCAGCAGACCATCATCATCACCACCTCCATCAACACCATTCACTCTTTCGAAGATATGCATCACTATCATCATCATCATCTCCATTATCATCATCACCATCATCATCATCAACATCATCATCATCTCCATCATCATCATCATCATCATCATCATCATCATCATCATCTCCATTATCATCATCATCATCATCATCAACATCATTATCATCATCATCATCAGTACACCGTTAACAGTTGATGATATCCTAGCTGACCATATCCGTGGAAAGGTAACTCTACTAACATTACATACACGTATACGTATCTTACTATAGGTTTTAATTATTGCTTTGCAATATTTCTAATATTTCCTAATAACGCCTGCATTGGTCAATGTTAATCAACTTCTTAGCTACTACTGTGAAGATAGCCTATCGATAGGCATCGTGCTGTCTGGCAGGTTCTACAACCGGTACTGTATTAAACCGCGAAAGGCTGAGTTTGAGCGGGGCAGCATGGAGCCAGTTTACTAGTATTTAGCTCTCTCACAGCTAGCTAGCTCGCGATCGCATAGAGAATCTCCAAGCCATATAGAGCCTTGACTAAAGGCTACTGTGAAGACGATGTTGGTGCAATAAGGTATTTAGGTATTCACGAACATGATTTCGTGGTAAATTATAGCGTTGTGTCCTTCTGTTTGAAACTGCTTCACATGTTACATTTAGTGACTACGAAACCCAAACCTCAAAGTGTTACACTAAAATGTTGACACGGTTGTAAAATTTACATTATATATAAAATTATACAAATGCTTTTATCCTAAAATATACTGATAGAACGGGACAGCTGATTTGCGATAACACATAGATGCTCTTCGTTAAAAAATATCGTTTGAAAAAGACACATAGAAAATATGTAATCTGTTACGAATGTGAAACACGTTTCAATCACATAGGGATCATTCAACCTGTCACATAATACTATAGATTGTGTTATCCCGACATTAGATTTTATACAGGACCCACTAGGTTCCCGTAGGCAACGGGCTTGTCAAAGTCAATATGAAATTGTTTATCTACCCCCTATTTAAAACAAAAAATATTTCGTAGTGTAATTTGTTCGGAATACAAGGGCGTCTATCATCACGCCTCCCCTTTCTCGTCATCGTCATCATCCTCCTCCTCCTCATCATCATCATCATCCTTGTCATTCTTCTGCGTGATGGCGTCTGTGTCGTATCCATACAAGGGGCGGCAGCACCAGTTCGCGAGAAAGCACATCGTCACTGTCATGACCACCAGGAGGACGGGGACAACGGCGGCGTAGATCAGCTGCGAAGACACACTCGGCCCGTTCATGATGGCGATGTGGACTTCGGTGATCAGCGCCTCCAGCCCCGTGTACGTCGACGTCGTAGTCGTCGTCGACTGTCGCTTGCTGACGTCATCATCCGAGGTCGTCGGCACTGCGGTGGAGGAGTCATTATTGTTATTGTTGTTGTTGCTGTTGTTGTTGTCATTATTGTTGTTGGTATTACTAGCACGTGGGGACGGAGTTGATACGACCTCGCCCGTCAGGTGGCGATCACCGAAGACGTTGAGGCGGACCAGTTCGATGTCGGAGATGATGTCCTCCGTTTTTGTTCCGAGCGAGATGTACAACTAAATGGAAAACAATCAAAACGGACAGTTATTATCACTTGATATGATGACTGATGGTTTGTTTTAGCTCACCCCAAGTAATCCAATCAAAATGATTGCTAAAACTATTGAAATCAAAAGCCTTTATACAAAAACAAGGCGATAGCCGTAACGTGTCTCGCCCACTTGCGCGCACTTGACCTCATTTGACCTTTGACCTACTTATGTGACCTTTGACCCCAGAACATCATGGAGGCCAATGTAGCTAGGCATCTACCAATCAAGTTTGGTTACAAACAGATGCAGGGTTGGAAAGTTATCAACCCTAATATACTCTTGCAGGTAAAACTTCACATTGACCCTCATTTGACCTTTGACCCCATAATATCATGGAGGCCAATGTAGGGCATCTACCAATCAAGTTTGGTTACAAACAGATGCAGGGTTGGAAAGTAATCAACCCTAATAGACTCTTGCAGGTAAAACTTCACATTGACCCTCATTTGACCTTTGACCTACTTATGTGATATTTGACCCCATAATATCATGGAGGCCAATGTGGGTCATCTATCAATCAAGTTTGGTTACAAACAGATGCAGGGTTGGAAAGTTATCAACCCTAATAGACTCTTGCAGGTAAAACTTCACATTGACCCTCATTTGACCTTTGACCTACTTATGTGACCTTTGACCCCAGAATATCATGGAGGCCAATGTAGGGCATCTACCAATCAAGTTTGGTTACAAACAGATGCAGGGTTGGAAAGTTATTTAAATTTGTGTAAGCGTCACGGACAGACGGACCGACGGACGGACAGACAGACAGACAGACGGACGGACCGACGGACGCAATTTGGATCCCTTAGTCTCCCTCCACCTACGGTGTGCTCGACAAAAATGACAACTTAATTTAGTATCAGTAGTGATTTTTTTAAAGCGAGACCTAGCAACTGCTTATTGTTTATGCATACGAGCCGTGGTAAGAGCAGAAGACGGAAGACGTCTCAAAGTAAACATGCATCCCTCGCTCCCCTGATTAAGGAGCTGTCAGGCTGGTGGGATCATGTACCGCACTAAGTCTTTGTAGTGACGCGCATGTCGCCAACATAATCATGAACTTTGGCTGCATTAAAGGGGAATTAACCCTTATCCTTTTGACTTACTGGATGTGATGAGAGCATAACTACAGAACTATCATTGCTAGTCACTTATTTCCTCATGAATATTCCCGATTACAAAAATAATCAATATGTTATGGACCACTGTCGTCTGCTTTCAATGCCCATAGGAGGCGGCCATTTCTTCAATTACTCGCGGTGAAATGACGTGGCAGGCGGAGAACACAATAGCATTATCGTAACCCGCTATTGTGTTCTCCGCCTGACACGTCATTTCACCGCGAGAAGTTGAAGAAGTGGCCGCCTCCTGTTGGCATTGAAAGCAGACGACAGTGGGCCATACAATATTGATTATTTTCATTATTGGGAATATTCATGAGGAAATAAGTGACTAGAAATGACAAGAGCTATGCTCTCATCACATCCAGTAAGTCAAAAGTCTAGGAGTTCCTTCCCCTTTAATGTGCGTGCTTGCGCTCGTGCTTTATGTTGATTCTTTCAATAAAACGTAAATCTTGTTTGTCATTGATATTCCTGATGCACACGAAGTGTACTTTCCCCTTAACTTGACGCACGGGAGTATTCATGTTTGATTATTCATTTCCACATGATCACGTACGTGTGAAAATAAGCAATGAATCTGGATAGAAATGCAAAGCCCATGATACCGACCCTTTTTTCACAAGAATCAACAACTCTGAGATAATGCTACGCCTGTTTTTATTCTTCATTCAAATTCACGGAAATGTATGTGTTTTAAATACAAGTTTTAAATCAAAATAAAAAATCTAAAGGGAAACACATTTATCAAGGTAGACTTTATCATCTGCAGCATATAATAAGAATAACAAAAGTAATAATAACTCATCATTATGATTAGTAGTATTATCATTATTATCATCATTATAATTAATTATGTTACTATGATTATTTGTATTATTATCATCATTAATATTATTATTATTATTATTATTATTATTATTATTATTATTATTATTATTATTATTATTATTATTAGTAGTAGTAGTAGTAGTAGTAGTAGTAGTAGTAGTAGTAGTAGTAGTAGTAGTAGTAGTAGTAGTAGTAGTAGTAGTAGTAGTACTATTACTACTATCATCATCATCATTTTTATTATTATTATTACTACTACTACTAACATTATTATTATTATTATCATAATCATCATCATTACCTCGTCATCGTAGAGGCTGTAGAAGATGAGGACGTTGTCGTCACATCCGTGGTCGGTGAACCACGAGACGCGGACCTCCTGAGCGAAGTCCCTCGCCTTCACCTTCATCGGCTCGAACTCCCTGGACAAATGAATTAAAAATAAAAACGAAAAATATGAGATATTTAACCTGTTCAACACTGTCAGATAGATTTCGGTAGACCTCAGCCAACGTACATGTATTTGCGTGACCTGTCTAGGGTCCCGTTGCAGACAGAGTTGCAATCGATCGTTAAGTTGCAATAAATGGCAAATTAGAAAATATGCGCATTTGAACCAATCAGATGTGGGCATTTAGTCACTTGATCAGACTTGCTATTAATTGTAACTTTACAATCGATTGCAACTCTCTCTGCAACGAGTAAACGGGTAAAATAACAAACATAGAATACATATTTTGACTCAAATAAAACGATATTATTATCCTGGAATTAATTCGTTGATTTTCCTATCATAAACAAATACAAGTTAGAGATTTTTTATGAAATTACACAATTTTCCCCCATGTGTATTTCGATTTAATTGGATCCACGCGTGAGATCAAAACCTAAGTCAAAATAAATCAAAATGATATGGTCGAAGTTTTATTACACGAAAAAGGAAAAAAAAACGTGGAATCAAATTCAACGTTAAAAATATTCATAGAAATATAATATAAGAGGATTTATTAAACGTACAAAAAACATTCGGCTTATATTCCCTGTTAATAAAAATTAAGTAAAGAGAAGGCTGCATGGCTCAGCTTTCACTTCATTGAGAGCAGACATCACCATGCATGATCATATAGTTATGTTCCTTATAGTGACTGGAGGGCATTTAATAATGAAACGCAATCGCATTTAAGATTATTCGAGTAAAGAAGTTTTTTTTTTTAATTTGGAGTGAAATTTCATCCTAAGGGTCCTTGTAAAAAAAAAAGTGTGAAAAGAAATCCGTGCAATAATGTTTAGATTATTTTATATTTGATAAGAGTGTTATTTATCACCCAATATCATCCAGGGGCCGGTTTCAAGAAAGGGCCTTAGGCGGCTATGTACTTTTTTTCAGGGGCGGAGCTATTAGGGTGCAACTGTCTCCGCGTTTCGCACAGAGCGTCGAAAACCCTTTGGAAATTCAAAAGCTTTATTTAGGGTCTGAACGCGGCGATAATATTGCACCCTGGCTCCGCTCCTGACAACAAACATAGCTAAGATCCGTTCATGAAACAAGTAACCAGGGCCCCGTTGCAGAAAGAATTGCGATCGATTGTAAGTTACAATCAATTGCAAGTCAGATAATATACGCATTAGAACCAATCAGATTTGCGCATTTAGTCACATGATCTGACTTGCAATTAATTGCAACTTTACAATCGATTGGATCTCTTTCCGCAACGGGGCCCAGAACACCTCTTCACAATGTGGTACAGTATAAGTGTAGCTTATATATATATATTCATTATTATGATCGCCTACCGAACCGACTTGATCGTTATGGCTACAAATGCTTGATTGCACCTTTAAAGGGATATTTGAGTTTTGGTAAAGAGAGTACAGTTTGGGTCAAACTGAATTTTAGTAACCACAACCTGCACCATTACATCACAAACTAATAGTTATAACTCCACCATGCTAGAAATGTATAGAAGATTACAAACGACTAAGTAAAATGCCTGTTATCATTACAAAATAGCTGTCAAAACACAAGAGGGCGCTCTCTAAAAATGCATTGGTTTAAACCATTTTTTATTTTAAAAAATTGTGCATGTGATGTTTTGTTGAAATAATGATTAAATAGAGAGATCATCAACAACTATTTTAAACCTCTTTTGTACAATTTTGAAAAAATGTAAGCTTTTTATTTTGTTTTCTGAAATCATCGAATAAACCTGCTTGGGCCCAGATTTAATCCGATCGGATATATTTATTGATATTTCAGCCGTTTCTGAACCGATTTTGATCAAATAAAGTTTATTCTGTCATTAAAATTGTATGTACTTTTGAATTTGACACTTGGTTCTTCACTACCTCACAACAAACAATTTTTGAAGCGCCCTCTATACCAAAACTGAACTACCCCTTTAAAGTCTATGACTACCTTCCAACACACCGGAAAAAGACATCGATCACTTGCAGATCATCCGTCAACCGAGAAACCTTATCCACGTATCACGGCATGTGGGGGCTAATGTTATTTATCGGGTATCCCTTACTGAAAACACAACGATCCATCAAGACATTTAGCAAGTATAAGGGCCCCGTTCCAGAAAGGGATACAATCGATTGTGAAGTTGCAATTAATTGTAAGTTCGATCAGGTGACCAAATGCGCACATCTGATTGGTTCAAATGCGCAAATTTTCTGACTTGCAAATAATTGCAACTTTAAAGGGGAAGTTTCTACAAGCTTTTAAGCAGGTTGGGTGAAAAGGGAACAATTTCAGATGCCTAAAAAAGCGAAAGTTTGAGCAGATTTTGATAATCCAATCAAGAATTATGATTTTTCAAAGTTTTGATCAAAATTTTGTTTGCTGCCCTCTTAGTCGGCTCTTTGCCAAATCTGTGATGTCACAGATGAACAACTCCCATTGGAACTGTACAACAAAACTTCACAAAATGTCACTTTTCATGAAAAAGCATCGTCCCACTACTCTCATTCTCAGATATGTTAGAGAAGAGGTAAATGTGCGTTCATTTGAGGTAAAACTTCCTCAACTGGTCTAGTGAAATCCACGAAAATTTTTTTAAAATATGAAAATATGTGTACAAAGTCAGTGGAAGGATCACAGATTTTGGCAAATTGCCATCTAGAGAGGGCGGCAAACAAAACTTACCGAAATCATAACTTTTTAATTGAAAATCCAAATTTGCTCAAACTTTTACTATTGGGCTTCTAAAATTGTCCTCCTTTCATTAAATCCACATTAGTACTTGGGGGAAACTTCCCCTTTAATACGTGTGGTTTGCGGTTGCACCATGTAAGAGGGGAGGATTGGTGAGTCCTGAAAAGGACTGATGGTATTCTTTCTAGGATAGTCCTAAAAAGGAATGTTGGTAGTCCTAGAAAGGACTGTTGTGAACTTGTGATAGTCCTGAAAAGGACTATTGGGATAGACCTGAAAAGGACTGTTGGTATTCTTTCTAGGATAGTCCTAAAAAGGACAGTTGGTAGTCCTAGAAAGGACTGTTGGGATAGTCCTGGTAAGGACTGTTGGTATTGTAAGGAGAGGGTGGATGGTAGGAGGGGCTCGATGTTTCGAATAGGTTGACTATCCGTCGTCAATCGATTGCATCTCTTTCTGCAACGGGGCCAAGGACTTATAAATCAATGATTCCCCTCGAAGTTTTTGCATATTGGTAGAGTTTGATAATTGATCCTTCTCATGGGTACCCACGGGCGTAGCGACTTACGTAATACCTATTCATCAGGGGGGGATGAATGAATAGATCACCCCCAGTTGAAATGACATGTCTACGCTCGTGTGGGTACCCATGATCTCGATTCCAAGAGGATTCTATTTTCGACAATATTATTGCCGACAATATTTAGGGAATCATGCAGAATATCTATTAATATTTAAACAGTTTTCACATTTTAGAAAATCTAGGAAACTCTGTATTAGCCTTCAGATGGGCTAAGTTTGTTTTTTTTGTTTTTTTGTTTTCTGGGCGGGGGGGGGGGGGGGGAGGGGTGGCAACGATTTAAATTTAAAGATCGGAATGCGACATTGAAGCGATAGTCTCTGTTGAATTTGACATATTTTAGAATAAGAAGCATGGATACTTTAATTGAAAAAGAAAGTCTGCCAGAATAGAACTTGTGGTGATAATCAAGTAACGAATATAAACAAGTTAAAATAAACCCGCGCTGAGAGTGATGATATAACATGTTATTAAATAGTCCTCTCGACTTACAAATGTTATACATTACAAAACCGTTGTCATTCCAAGTACAAGGGCCGAAACAAACATTTGCTAGATGCCATGATAAATCATACCGGCAAAATGCTCTTGATGACATTTCCAAGTATACACTCGATTTAAATAAGTGTTATCATACAACCTTTCTCTTTCGAACATATCAGCGAATATTCGTGATGTCAGGACAAATTCAAGTACACTTGACTTTATTAAACAAGTGTTATTATAAAACTGATCTCTTTCGAACAGAAGATCATCTAATATTCGGTTTATTGACAAAAACAAAAACAAGTACACCTCGCCCTAATGGCCCGGTCAGATATCACCGGATATCGGAAACGTATGCCCAACGAATAGACAATTTGCGAAATTAAATTATCCGGTGATGAAAGTCGTCTCCATTGCTTCATGTACAAAACATAGAACAACGTACATCACCGGACAAGGAACGGACAAGAAACGTATAGAACGGATGGAAAATTTAGCTCTCCGTTTGACATCCGTTTGCGCAATCCGTTGATATGTGACCAGGCTATAAATAGGTGTTATTATAAAAACCGTTCTCTTTCGATCTACAATGAATAGACAGACATTCGATCAGAGATCATGATGACCATGATGACAGCATAACAGCTATAGCATGGGGGGTGTTTCACAAAGATCTTAAGTTGAACTTAACTCTAAGTTGGACTTAACTATTATGGAAAGCCGTTAGTTTCTTTGAACAAAAATTGTAACATTTCTTTTAAAAAGCATAATTTGTTGCTTATTATCATTAATATTTTCCATTTTCAAGGGGATTTCATGTTCTTGGTTTACAATTTATGAAAATTCTAACATACTTGCATTTTTGCTTTTGAATATATTCATTCCAAGGCTACAATGGCTTTTCATAATTTTTAAATCCAACTTAGAGTTAAGTTCAACTTCGGATCTTTGTGAAACACCCCCCATGTCTAGTATTCGGGATGTCTTATTATGCATTATAAGTACGTTGATTATGAATTATTCGTAAGATAAATTGTTATTTCGACTTAAACAAGTGTTATCATGAAACCGATCTTGATCGAACTCCCGAGACAAATATATTCCAACCTGGTGTAAAAACAAATATAAAAAAAATTATACTTCAGCGACGCAAATTAAGATTTTGCTGCTACTTGACACCGATCGCAATCATTCCCCAAATTTACGTCATATTCATATAGATTCGCAAAGCCCACACCCCTGAACCTGACATTATAAAGCGTAGGCTAGGGGGCTGTAGCCCCCCCCCCCCCCCCCCCCCCCCCCCCAACCCACACACACCACACACAAGCGCGAGCCTCAACGAGTTTTAAGGGCAGACAATCATAATCTAGAGCACATTAAAGTTTTAAACAACCGCATACTAAACCTGGCATCTATACACCTGAACCCCTGAACCTGGCAACATTATATAGAAGTAGAATGCGGGGGGGGGGGGGGGGGGGTAGGAGCTGCACCCCCCCCCCCCCCCCCCCACACACACACCACACAGTTCTGACATTAACCCCTATATTCGAGCAAAATAAATCTCTCATTAGGGACAAATAATGTATTTAGGGGGCAGTATACTCTTATTTTTTGGGCAGAACCGTCGCATTATCAGACATACTAAAGTATATTTCTGCCTCCCCCCTAGTCTAGAATAATTTAGACCCTTGTTGAACTTATTCACCTCCTAGATAGATCACTGCTCACGGCGCAGATCTCTAGTTGGCGACGCTATTCAATAGGCGGTGAATATAAAGTTCAACAAGGCGTCTATCTCTAGACTACCCCCCCCCCCCCCCCCCCCCCGCCCTGAATAGAATTCCCGCACGCTCATCATACCTGAAAGTCAGAACTATTCATTTTACATGTACATTATACGTATCATTCGACCTATTTGGGGAGGGGAAGGGGGGGGGGGGGGGCAGTGAGGGAGATGGTACGGAGAAACCCCACACGGGAATAATTGCCCTTGATCCCCGCTACCGTATATATGTAACAAAAAACCCATTTAGTCTTCACTTGAAACTAAACGTAATTATTAATTTGCATTATTCCATTAACCGAAGACTTTTACTCAACTCGAATGCGGTGAAGTGTCTTGAAATTCGAGAGCAAAATCGATTGTGCACCTGCAGAGGTACACGTAACATTCACGCGTCCACACCAAGGTCGATATTTGGGCAAATATACGTTCACCCCTATACTCTAGTTCGAATCGAACATTAATGATTGACTAGCCTATCCGATATGCGTCGGGCTTTCTGGCAAGTACTAATCGCGTTATGGAGACGGACAATCGGCGAGGGCGAATTGTCCGTCTCCATAACGCGATGATTGTACGTGCCAGAAAGCCCGACGGATATACAAATGATTGACATACGTAGGATGCTATTGATGGTTTGCCATTATTAACTAGGCCATATTGAGCCCACTATATATAGGTATACGAAACACTGCAGCTAGTTTGAGTATATTTCGCACCGTGAGAAAGGCGTTCGCAAGATGCCACATTTCATATTTTGTTTTACTTTGTGTATGATGTATTTTCATGGTTTTGTTACCCATTGTTTTTATACTTTAAATCTGCCCAATTCAAAAACATGTACCTATTTGAATTTTTACCGATTTGACATAATATAATTAATCAATAAATCGATCAGTCAGTCAGTCTTTCAGTTAGTCAATCAATCAATCAATCAATCAATCAATCAATCAATCAATCAATCAATCAATCAATCAATCAATCAATCAATCAATCAACATGATCTTAGTCTATAAAGTCAATTGATTATGCAAAGATTATGCAAAGATCATCAATTACAGGTATACGGGACCATCCATGCATTACTTTATCTTACTCTCTAGCTCCTACGCAACTCTTAAAAATAATAATTAAGTACTGTAAATTAAAGTAGTTCGGATGCGTAAATCAGCAGTGCGGGCGCGGTGCCATATTGCGAACACCTTGCGCACGGTGCGTAAAACGCACCGGCTCAGTGTTATGGTGTTATGTAGTGTGCACAAACTAAATAGTCGGGCTGCGGTGTAGCATCCCCAGGTTTGACAGGGTTTTTCTTCAAATGACGGGGATAGTAAAAGGAAAAAGGGAACTGATTAGTATCCAACGCGACCCAAATAAAAATCATCACTTCCATTAATGAGTGAGACGTGGTACCAGTTAAATGGGGACGCGCATTTTCCAGGTAAAGACGATGAATTAGGACTCCAATTAGGACACACATCTGCAGGTGTGTCGCGGAAATGAAAAACAAACTGGGGTAGAATAATGAAATGTTCACAGCCAAGGAAAAACAAAGCTTAAAGTGATCCACTAACTTGTCAAATTCAACAAAAATAACTTGGAGCTTCAACATTTCTCGTCTAAGTTATGTTTGGCTTATGGTAACGTATTAATTAAATGTGTTTTGATATTTCAAATTTCTCCCGAAATATGGAAATATTTATTGTATTGAAAAGCGTTCCGGGGCGCTTTCAATTGTAGTCGAAATGAATGGGCAGTATAGATGACATAAATTTGTTCGCTTTTTTCAATAGATATCAGTGTTCCCTCTTTTATATGAAACCATCACCCATCATTCAAAAGAAGCTTATACAATGATATCGATATTGATTGAAGTCTCAAATATCACTTTCTATTTAAAAAACCCTTATGAACTTTAATGCATCACTTTAAAGTTTATACAAACGAAAACTGCTCATGAAAGTGTTTCCCTTTAAGATGAAGTGTTATAAATAACACTGAGCCACTGTGTATTTCGATCCAAGCGCAAGGCGTTCGAAAGATGGCACCGCACGTCTGATTGACCAATCAGAACTTCCTTTAAGATGATCGCCCCCAATTTAAATTAATGTTGGTTTCGAACCCCAGTTTCGGTGCAAAGAGTAGACGTAGAACATGCCAGATCAAATAACACGTGAATTATCGCTGCATTGCCTATACGCGCAATGGTCCACAAACACGAAAAGACATAAAAAACGTTGAGTGCATCGGATAACCAATAACCATTAATTTCTTCGGCCACAATCACCAAGAGGGCCATTTAGGCCTAATGTTGTTTAAAAGTTAAATCCCATGTAGGCTTTTAACACCCCCCACCCCCAAAAAAATATATATATCTTGAAAAAGAGTTCAATTATAGTGGAAACGTATTTTACACTGCCTTATTATTTCCACAGAATGATATCCTCTCTTCGTGCAATAATGACACCCTGTATGCAAGATTTGAATAATTATAAGCATAGCTATCAGATCTGACTAAATGCGCTGAAGATGTATAGGTCATTAGGTTGTTGTCATAGATCGAGGCGTTCGAGGTGGGAGGGGAGGGGGGGGGGGGGGGGTAGGGGGTTCGGTAATCCCCCTCCCCGATGAGACATTTTAACACAATTACTCGAGCACAAAGCACCTCAAATATCGGGCTAAATAAAAACAAAAACATGACATATCTTTGGTGCAAACGTAGCTCATTTCAGGCAAAATCAGCTTATTACTTTTGCTTGACGAACGGCCTCAGCTTCCCCTCCTGGAAAATGTGCCCGTACGAGGCCTATCCGTCGGTGCTGACAAATCATCTGGTAATGGGGCATTCATCTCTCGACCATTACTTATCATAGCATGCATTTAGCGTTTAATAATAAACCTATGTAGACATTACTATTGTATCGACTACAAACAACGTGAATAATACATGTATTAAAGAGAATGCAACGTTTTATTATAGAGCGCTAGTCAAGTACCGAAGCACCGAAATATAAAACTATAAAGACCGAAGTGTGACGTCACAGCGATTCATTACAATGGTTAATGTTTCTAAACAATGTCAGACAAGCCAGCAATGTCTGACCTATAAGCGGTTGCTAAGAAGGCAATCGTGCAGCTTCCACCAACTATCAAAATCCCGAAATATAAAACGACAATTTTCAAGAACCATGTCTATGTTTAATAACAAAAGGATGTAACATCACTACTATATATAGTGTAAATATGGCTATGAACTTTCAGAGTGGCGCCATCTTATACTAAGCACACCGTGTGACCTCTGTAGTCTTCACACGGAAGAGCACTGCGTGAGTGTCGCGCTTACGAACAAACCCGCCTGCTTACGAAGACATTGCGCTTTCTCAGTTAGTAGTTTCTGTGAGTTAGTCTTTTGATAGCGCCCTCAAGTATCAACGACGAAGCCACTTTAAGATAGAAGTTTATTGACACTCCATACACGTCATAATACCTATCCCTAAAACGACGCTATTATGCATACCACACGGTTCAATGATGGTCGATCTGTGCACATTTTACGACTTCAAATTGATATTGAGAGATGCATGACTGTGGAGATATTGAAAATACGAACGGATAATAGCAATACAAAATGCGCATTATGGCTTATTAATTTGATGACAAAATGCCATTTTAACGACAACTGTCTTGAACATTTACTAATAATTTTCCTAGCGGAAGCAAATTAAATATCAATGTAGGAGTTTAACGATCGACGATCGACAATGCAGATGAAAAACAAACATAATCAAAATAATCGATTTTGTAATAAATAATTTACGATATTTAAGCAAAACCCAAGAACATGAACATTCATGGAAGTCTTGCACATAAAAAATGCACTTAATATACAGTGTCATTGTCAACTTGCACCATTACAATAATTGTCAGTAATCATAATTAACATCCTCATCATCATAATTAACATCATCATCATCATCATCATCATCATCATCATCATCATCATCATCATCATCATCATTATCATCGTCGTCGTCGTCTTCAAGGGTGTTCTTTCTCATCAGTATTAATCCGAGCAACCAGAACTACTGCAGCGATCTGATATCCGTAGTAAATTTGCAATATTTACAATAATCACTAGTTAGTTTTCTCATCATAATTATACAAATGATGATGAATCATCAACAAATTCACCATCACCCTCATTGACACTATTATCTTCCTCGTCGTAGGTGTATTCGTCGTTGTTGAGATTATCATCATCATCATCATCTTCTTATTCTACCTCACCACCACCACCACCACCACAAGCAATATCATCACTATCATCGTTAGCATCAACCTCATTCTTATCGTCAACTCTATCATCATCATCATCATCATCATCATCATCATCATCATCATCATCATCATCATCATCATCATCATCATCATCATCATCATCATCATCATCATCATCATCATCATCATCATCATCATCATCATCATCATCTTCTTATTATTCTTTTTCTTCTTCTACTTCATCGTTAGCATCATCATCATTCTTATCGTCAACTCTATCATCATCATCATCATCATCATCATCATCTTATTCTTTTTCTTCTTCTACTTCATCGTTAGCATCATCATCATTCTTATCGTCAACTCTATCATCATCATCATTATCATCATCATCATCATCATCATCATCATCATCATCATCATCATCTTCTTATTCTTTTTCTTCTTCTACTTCATACTTCACCACCACCAGGCCACAAGCATCATCATCATCATTGTCGTCATCGTCGTCATCATCATCATCATCATCATCTAGGGTGTGTTCTTACCCATCAGTATTAATCCGATCCACCATAGCTACTGCGATCTGATATCCCTGGTGTGAACAGTGCACCGCGGATTCACACTAATCACTACAGCTTAATACCATCCTCCTACTCCTCCTCATTATCACCATCATTAACACCATCCATATCCTTATAATACTGTATCACAGTCATGATCCTCCTCCTCCTCCTCATCATCATCATCACCATCAAACAAATCCTTATCATAGGGTATCACAGTAACTTTCGTCATCGTCATATATCACCACCATGTATTGTACAATGGCAGTTGGAGTCATACTTTTTATGGTTCATCATCATGATCATAATCCTCCTCCTCCTCCTCCTCCTCCTCCTCCTCATCTAGGGTGTGTTCTTACCCATCAGTATTAATCCGATCCACCAGAGCGACTGCGATCTGATATCCCTGGTGTGAACAGTGCACCGCGCATTCACATGGCGCCTCCTTGTTGTATCTCTCTAATAGTAAGGCCAAGTTGTAAGCTGTAAGAAAAAACAAAAAGAAGAAGAAATTAAAATAATGTTGAATTAAATGATCCGTTTCGTATCTATTCGCTTATTCGTTAGATAAGTCTGTCTGTTTGTTTTGTTGATTTTTGTTAAGCATTCGTGCATACAATCATTCATTCATAAATGAATCTATTCATTCGTTAATTAATTATCTTCTTCGTGCGTTCCACATATTCGTTGATTGATTGATTGATTGATTGATTGATTGATTGATTGATTGATTGATTGATTGATTGATTGATTGATTGATTGATTGATTGAATAGATTGATTGATTAATTGATGAGTGTGTGTTAGATTGATTGACTGAATGATATCGTTCACCTCATTCATTCAGTAATTCATTAAATAATTCAGTGATTAATTAAATCATTCATTCATTCATTCATTCATTCATTCATTCATTCATTCATTCATTCATTCATTCATTCATTCATTCATTCATTCATTCATTCATTACATTCATTCATTCATTCATTCATTCATTCATTCATTCATTCATTCAATCATTCATCATTCATTTATTCGTTCATCCTCGTGTGATATCTTAGGGATGTTATGTCACTCAATAAATGTATTCAGCCATGTATACATCCATTCATCTATCCATCCATTCATCGATCCATCTATCCGTCCACTATTTGCATGTTCATCCAATAATGCATCAATGTTTAAATCTACCGAAAATTCCCCTTATACACAAGTATGTAGTATAATCGTCACAACTTCGTTAGTAAAAAAAAAGCATCACAATTTCGCATTGTAGTGAATACCTTACAAAAATAATGTAAGCTGGCTCGGATTCGTAAATCAGGCGCGCGGTGCCATCTTGCGAACGCCTCGCGCACGGTGCGAAATACACACTGGCTTAATATACATTATACTCATACTAGCCTGGTTCAAAATGTCGAACAGCGCTGTAGCATTTCGAAACAGTGCCCTCTACAGCCCACGCATGAAACATTATCACGATCACCTTTTGGTAACCAAACACCTTCAGCGGTAATTTTGTTGCGGATGATAAGGATTAGGAGGGTCATCATCAAATTTCACTTTTATTTGCTGTGAATGTTTACCCATCTCTTTTTCAACCAACAAAAAATCACCCGAGATAAAATAATAAAACCTGGATGAGTAGGTGGTAAGGTGAGAAGTAATTTTTCGCTTGGTGTACACCTATTTGGTCTACTCCCATTTTGTTCGTCTACTGGCAAGTTATAGAATTCAAAGACTAAGTTTCAGGATTAATAATTAGGAAGTACAGTAGGATAATATAGGGTCAGAGATGGATCCAGTGGTGTAGCTACAGGGGCACGTGCCCCCCATCATGGGCGTCGATCCTCAGACCTAATACCTATCGTTAAGCGGGGGATGAATGAATAGATCATCCCCCTGAACAATAGGTATCAATTACAGTTCGACGTCCATGCCCCCCATAATTTGACAAAACGCTAACAAACATAAAGGGTGAATCCTAAAAGAGAGAAAAAAAACATAGTGTGCCCTCCTCGATCATTTGCGTACCTCTGGGCTGGGATTACGCAGGGTTAGTGTTTGGGGCTAGGGAATGGAATTACGTAAATGTTAGGAATAGGGTTAGGGTTTGATGAAATGGAAGTTCAGGGCAGCAGGTAGTGAACCAAATATGCGGCGTAGACCAAATGGGTGCATACATAGCGGTGATGAACCATGATTATAAACCAAGTCAGTTTCGGGTTCGGGATCGGTTTCAAACTGGCGGGTAGGATTTAAATCTGCCAGCGTGGATCAAGTTATGGCACCCATGGAAATTGGGTGATCATAAAATAGTGTGTGGGAGGACTTATCGATTCTGAATGCAATGTAATTTCGTCTATCCTCTGGTGTTTTCAGAACACATAGATCTGCAAAGCATCGCCTGTTTTTATTTTCGACACTTACACGCCCACCCTGCATTTCTTTCCCCATAATCCATTTGAATCCAAATACGAATCCCATGGAAATTGAGTGATACAAATAATAACAATCGTGATAATAATCTGGAGGAACACGGAGATTGTCATACGATTTCTTCTTTCTTCTTTTTACTTCAACAACACCTCTGAAAAGATCATTTTTTCCGGCACTTGTTTTACACAGCCACCTCCGGTGATGCAAAATGCGGACAAAATAATCCGCTTGAATCCAATTTGAACTCTCATGTCAATTGAGTGATCATAATAATAATAGTCTGAAGAAAGAAGGAGGTTGTCATGCAATTTCTAAGTTCCTCTTCCCTTTTTTAAAAAACCTCTGAAAAGCGTCGCTTTTTCTATTTTCAACATTTATCATATGCGTCCCTTCTATTGTTCCATAGATATCCGGTGATGCAAAACACGGACAAAAATAATCCGTTTGAATCCAAATATGAATCCCATGAAAATTGAGTGATCATAATGATAATAAGGAAGAAGGAAGAAGGCTCGGTTGTCATGCAATTTTTAATTTCCTCTTTCTTTTTTTTAAAAACACCTCTGAAAAGCATCTCTATTTTTGTTTGTTTTACACTTATCAAAATTCTACAAATATCCGGTGATGCAAACGCGGACAAAATAAGCTGTTTGGATCCAAATATGACTTCAATAATCATCAAAATAGTCTTTAAGAGGAAGGAGATTGTCATGCAATTTCTACTATCCTCTTTTTTTTCTTCAAAAATACCTCAGTCTGAAAAAAGCTTGTTCTTTTCTACACTGTCTTGTTTTACGCGGGCCCCTACATTAGTTCCATATAAAGGAGATGGGTGTTTTTACTATAATCTTGTCTTTTTGTCTATAAAACATCGCTTTTTATTTTCGACTCTTATATACCATGTATACGCGGCCCCCTAGTATACATTAATCCCATAGAATATCCGGTGATGCAAAACGCGGCCAAAATAACTTGCGCATCACTGCAGCGAATGGGGTTCCCATTGTGGCAATAATTCTACCTCCGTATTTCCATTTGTTTTTAATCAAACATTTATTCCCTCCTGATAATATTCGTCAAATAAATTCTAGGCCTCATATGGCGGCAGCGACAAATCTCCCGATGATGGGTATTGAGCGAGGAGCATCTTATCTTATGGGGAAAAAACACATTCCCGCATCACACACCTGAGCTAATTTTGGCCTCGCATTGCCATGGCAACACAAATCGCCGTGATTTCCGTGCATAGGGTAACTACGATGAAAAGACATCCCGAACATAACTACTTTCATGTGTTCACAGGTTTTTTTCTTGTTGGAATAAGTTCGGATATCATATTAAGAACTTTTTTTGAAGCGACTCATTTCGTTTACCCCATCTTTCAAATGTATAATGTTTTCTTTATAAATATGTTCATGATGATGTTGACGACGATGACGACAGTGATGATAATGATGAGGGCGATGATTATGATGATGATATTCATGATATATATGATAATGATAGTGATGATGATGATGATGATGATGATATTGATGATGAAACTGATGATGATGATGATGATGATAATGATGATGATGATGATGAAGATATTGCTAATATAGATGATAATGATGGTGATGATGATGACGACGATGATGATGATGATAATGATAATGATGGTGATGATGATAATGATAATGATGACGGTGATAATAGTGCTGTTGCTAGTTAGAAATCCATAAAAAAAAGGGAGAGAAAGAGAGTGAGGAAATGAGAGATATGGAGGGCCGGGGGGGGGGGGGGGGGGGGTGTAGCAGGATGAGGGTGTGCATCAAAGACAGAGAACATGAATGCATCGATGAATATTCGAATACGTTCTTTATGTTAGCGTCTAAAAATACACCCAACAAAGAGATCGAACATCCTATCAAACGGCAATGGTGATGCGAACGATACAAAGACAAGATAAAAATAACCCTGAGCATGACATACTAGGAGTAGGAATAATATATAACCTCGTAAAGGGTACCTCTATTTATAACGCAAACATCGAGCCATTGAAGAACATAAAGAGGGGACAGTTTCCCAAGTACTTAGTATGACGATATAAAGGACATGTTTATTCATACGGAGAGAACATTTTCAGGGCCATGCGACAGCTGAGGGTAGGTACATCACCCGTGGGGTATACCTAGTGTCATACCAGATGGGGATACAAGAGGAGTGGCAAATGTAAGTATAGCGTGAGCCAAAAGTGATGCCCAAAGTACATGTCATGTGCAATCGAACCTGTTTATAACGACCAGCATCACAGGGAGGCAGATGGTGTGACAACTTTTGGGAGCTGGTATTCAATTCAATACTTAGATTAAGTAATACATCTACTTAGCATTTCTCTAGGCTGAGAACTCGTATACAAAATTTGTAAAAGACATTTACTTCAGTAAAACAAAATCTAAATTAAATATTTGAAGACATTATGACATCAACATTTTGGCTCAATATTCAGTTGATGAATTAATCTAAATCTAAACTTTGGCGAAGTAATTTACTTAAGCTAAATGTTGACTTAAGTATGGAATTGAATACTGACGCATACCTCTATGTAATAGACAATTCACACTGACGAAGGGAGCATAAACCATACACCAATCAATCCCTTGAGTTCTGCTTATAGGTATCAGGACAATGGGCCCTTTGAAATTCAGTCATAGTATAACCGGTCACCAGCAATGCAATGTTCAGGATGATCCAGGACGCAATTTGGCTGATGACCGACTATACTATGACTGAATTTCAAAGGGCCCATTGTCATGATGACTGTAATCAGAACTCAAAGGATTGACAGGATAATGAAAGGAAACAATTAGAATAATCTCCGGGACCAATAGCGACAACACAATAGGTCTGCAGGTTACTGGTTACGCGTAGTCTCTGTCTTTTTAGGCCGGGCGAAAGTTAAGCCACTAATGAGAATTCGGGCCATTGATTAATACTACTTTATGGCCTACTTGTCCTGAATAAATTAGGCTAGTTTGTGCGCACTGCATAACACTGAGCCAGTATATATTTCGCACTGTGCGCAATGCGTAATAGCAAGATGGAACTATGCGTCTGATTTACGAATCCGAATCACCTATAAGGGGGCGTTGATTATGAAGGAGAGGGGGCGTTTCCCCTTTGTCGCCTTTCACAATTATAGCTACGCCGCCGTATAGTATTTCAAACATAACAAACGCACGCAGGTGATCGGGAAACGTGCACACGAATACTTGAATGTTCCGTGAAATGCGAATCATACGGATGAGCCAAACCTCTCATTCCCTCGGCACAACATAATGATGTGTAATAAAATTATAATATTTGACACAATACTAATACTCCGCAGGGAAGCAGAGTAGTGTCATTTCGTCACGTTCTTTTGTTTTAACATTATATTATAAAGGTTCCAAAACAACCTGTCCTTAGATTCGGGCTTCTTGACTTTTAGACACGTTGATGGTGCATGGTTGGAGCGCTGGGCGATTGCCTTTTAAGTAATCGCTCGGGCACAATTTTTTTTTCTGGCTTGCCTGACATTGTTTCAAAACCATTACTCATGTCAATTAATATACGTTACACTTAAATCTCGCTAATCCAGCGAGCATGGTGGCTTAGCGGTTAGAGTGTCCGCCTCATGCACGGGAGGTCCCGGGTTCGAACCCAGACCGGGTCATACCAAAAACTTTAAACATGTTAAAAATGGTACTTCTGCCTTCTATAGCCAGGCGCATTTATAGAATGGAGAAGGGAAATTTAATCACACGAGTTACCAGAGGACGTGCCCCCTTCTGTAGCTTTCGCTACATTTAGTAGACGTGTGACCTCGGGCTAATGCATCGAATACAGGCCTAGGGCTAATGAATCGAAGATAGGCACCGCCTTATGTGCCAAATTGGCACGGGTAGGACTTTAACTTTTTTTAAACTAACACCTTAGTACTCTATAGTCTTTTCATAGTACAACTAGTTAGTGATGATGTAGTGTTGAATGTATATGAAATCTAAACATTATTAGTAAGTATGTGATACACTCGCTGCGGCTATACGTGAATGCTACGTGTCATCATGGACCGCGAATAATTATAGGCTCGTACTCGGCTAATATATCAACATAATCATGGGGTAGTCAGTATGATCCTGCGCACAGTAATTGGTATCCTGCAGCGACAAATTAACATAGTCGACAACACTTAAAAGGTGAAAGTTCCAAAGCAAACTTTCCGCACGCAGAGCCGACTCGACCCGACCCGACTGGCTTCCAATCAGGCTAGAGTCGGTTTCGCTCAGTCGTATAGCCGATTCTAAATGTTGAATCGGCCTCGAATGATATCCGACTGGCTCTTGACTGGCAACACAGGAGTCATGAGGCAACGTATACTGAGCTGAACCGACTGAAAACCAGTCGGATCAGATTGAGTCGGCTCTGTGTGCGGAGGGCTTAATACTTTAGTAGTAACAGCATGAGTGATGTCTATTAGCATAGCAAGTTTTTTTTCCCCAGTTACATCATGACTGCACAAAATGGAGAGAATGTTACGAGTGTGTTTCATCATGACGCGCTAATGGGTTTAGGTGCGTGCCCAGTGAAATTACGTACATGGGGTATAACCAAGTGAAGATTCAGTGCCTCACTTCAAAACAGTTTATCTGCAAGAGTCACAGTTATCCAGTAAATAACATTATGAAAATGTCTGTTCTCAAAACAGTTGTGAAATTCCGTTACCACCATGCCGAACAGAGATGCTGAGAGTGGTTGGCGTCGCACCGTGACGCGCCAATAGGTGCGCGCTCAGCGAGTTTATCTATACATATAGGGAGTAAGAAGAGACAAGGTCATAAATGAGGTATTAAGAAAGAAAACAAATGCCAGGGATATCATACAGGAAATAAAAACAAAGGAATGTAGATGGGAAGGCCACCTTGCAAGACGTAAAGACAACATATGGACACATAATATAACTAATTGGACACCAAGAACACAAACCAGACGAAGAGGCAGATAGAGTAGACGTTGGATGGATGATATCAAATTTTTTTAAATTTTTTTTTTGGGGGGGGGGGGGGGGGTGTTACATGGATGCGACAAGCACAAGAAAGAAGAAGATGGAATGGTGATGAAGAGGCATTCCTTCTGCAATGGAGAGACATAGGCTAGATAGATAAATAGATAGATAGATAGGGAGTGACCGAGTAAAGATCCAGTGCCTCGCTTTAAAACAGTTAATTTAAAATAGCCACAGTTGCCCAACAGCAACAGTGAGTAGTTCCAAGAACGATGTCTAATCTCATTACAGTTGTGACGTTCTCGTTACAACGATGCCGAACAGGTATGTAAAGAAAGTTTTGCGTCTCACCATGACGCACCAACGGGTGCGTGCTTACCGAGTTGACCGTGGTCACATGGGGTCATCGAAAATGGGTAATTTGCAAATAGTCCAGCAGTAACAGCAGGAAAGGTGTATATTTCCATAACATCAACCGCCGTGACATTTTCGTTACAACATTGCTATCACGAGTGTCATGTGTCTCACCGTTGCGCACTTAAATGGATGTGAGCTCAGCATGTAAGGCTTACAGTTACATAGGGGGTAATACATCGGGGATGATTATGTGGCCAGTACAGTATTAGTTGGGGGCTTGTCCGGGAAAACACGAACATGTTAAACTGCTTCTAGATTTCCGCCCTTAATGTTCTCCGCTATAGGTCTGACCAATTTAAAAAGAGAAAATGCGCGACTCACCAGGTTCCCGTAGACGATGGTTCCAGTACTTAAATATTTGGATTGTGATTTTAATTATATTATAAAAACGATATTTCCCATACATTACCAACAAAAAAGCCATACACGCAATTTCAATATAAAATGATCGGATATGATAATCTGAGTTGTAACATAATTCAATAACTAAGGAGTTATAATACACGATAAATAAAAAGTATCACGAAAGGTTTCGAATTAGTATCAATATGAAAACAATTATATATAAAGCGAAAATGAAATATCCCGTGGCATAATGTAACACAAACTGTTCAGCACCGTGGATATATACATGTACATACATACAAACGATAAAACAAAACAAAACTGTTGACAGATATAATGAGCTACAAATTAAGCATCTGTTTTAAGGGGAGAAAGGAATCACCACATAGCAACAAATTGCAAATCCATTAGCATCCGCCAAGTATTCGTAGACATAATTATAAGCGTACAGGGCTGGAGCAGAGGCTGCCACCCCCGAGAGTACTGTTGTGAAAATACCAGGCAAAATCACCTATAATATTGTGGCAGAAGTCTGGAAAACCAGCACATTTTGGCTCAAAATCAGCTCATTTGTATGCAGAATTACATCATATTCATGACATTCTGGCAAAACAAACACATTTTACGTCAAAAACATCTCACTTTTACTAGGTAAAAGCACCCCCTTTTTAGGCAGCCCCCTTGGAACAAAATCGCCCATTAAATTATGCATGAGCTCGCGGGCGGTCTCCCTACTGGCACAACTTTTCAAAAGTGATGCGCGTAATTGAATAAACTGTATGGATATTTAGAATAAAGTAACATGACTCCACAGCCATCCAAGGAATGTCAAACTGACAAACCGATAGGTAATCATCGCCAGGTTGCTGTGGCATCATCGCATCATCATCGTCCGATCGGCCATCGAATTGACAGACGCGGATACAATCATGTCAATGTTTTAAATACACGCTAATTTTCCCCCAATTATTATACTAATCAGAAACGATAGAGCATGTTCACCGTTATGCCCTCCGCATTCAGAGCCGACTCGACCCGATCCGACTGGGTTTCAGTCGGTTCAGCACAGTATACGTCGCCTCAGGAGCCAGTCGGAGATCATTCGAGGGTGATTCAACATGTTGAATCGGCTCCGACTGAGCGAAACCGACTCTATAGCCTGACTGAAAATCAGTCGGATCGGGTCCAGTCGACTCTGTGTGCTTTAAACCTCTTTAGTATCGGCTCTCTTCAGACATACTTCACAAATTGTATAGGTTTCATGGATAAGAAAATATTGTGGTTATACGCCCTACTTAACTATTTGTTATTTAAAGGTATGGTGACAAGAAAACTGCCTCAAAATTGGGTTTTACTGTATCTAAGGTAGATTTTCATGAAGATTACTAATAAAAACATATTTTCCTCGTGGGAAAACCCGGTAAAATAAAAAAATCAACTTGTAAATTCACTTTCGGAACCCCCGTAAAAAAACTGAGTCCCGGGCGAACAAAAAATGACGTCATCTTTGTGACGTCACCTGCAGGCAATCGCAGTTTAGCTCGGTCATAGACGTACACGCTGAGTGCAATACTCACGTTGACACAGAGATATTATTTCCATTTGTTTCAATATTTGCAAACATTTGTTCAGGTTTATATCATGGACGATATACACTCAGATGTGTAGCTGCATCCTGCTACAATTCATTTCTTAGCAATTCTTAAGCATTTTCAGTAAAACCTCAATTTACAAGCAAAAACAGTTTGTTTTACAAGCAAGTCATAGGCTCTGCATGTAAACAATGCACATTCCTCCGCGTTGCGGTCTGCATGTGATGTCATGAATCGGGTGACACGTGCGCACATTCCCGCTCTGCTATAAATGACTTTTTTTAGGAGCATGGAACGCCGATGCGTAATAAAGCAAAAAAGTTGCATGAAATTTATCTTTTTTTCCCAACTTAAGGATTTCTTTGAAAAAAAGAGTGTGGTATATCAATAAAGTCACATATTTAAAGCTATAAAACTGAATGAAAGCCGGGATTACCCCCCTCCTTTAAAACTATTTGTTATTCCCATGAAAAGGGTTTCATGGGAACGTCCCCCATTCAAGAGTCTTCGTGGCTCGATGGGTTGAGCACCGTTCTAGCAATCCGGAGGTCTCGGGTTCAATTCCCGGCGAAGCCTATTTTTCTTTGCTCATTTTCAATCATTTAAAATATTTCCAGTCAGTTTCCTCTATGTTTTAATTTTATTTGTTATTCAGTTACAATTAAAGACAAAGGGTTACTAAAAACAAAAGAAGGGAATTCGACTTGTTAATTCCAGCAATTGTCTGCGATTCTACGAAATCCACACTATGATGATTGCAAAAGGAAAGGAAAGACACATTCGGCGAGGGAACACACACATGGAAAGAATTCATAAGGCCATCCAACCAACAGATCCCCAACGATTACAATTTGCCCGATGGTGATGCCATCATTGTCGCATCACTCTGCAAATGTCATGTCCATTTTCGACTGGAACATTCTTTTTGGGGTTTTGTTTCCGTTCAAGTCGTGATTGGAATCTATAATGTCCTTGGCGGATTATACAGGCCGGTTGTTGAAAGATCAAAACGCAGTTCAAAAGGGGGAAGGATGAGTGTGGCGTAGCTTAGGGGGGCGCAGGGGCACGTGTTCCCAAATAAGTTAGACCCTTTACCTAATCTTTCAATACACATCACATGTCCCCGATAATTCGCGTCCCCCCCCCCCCCCCCCCCCCCCCCCCCACCACCAATCAGTCGGTCCACGCTATACACCAGCATTGACTGGTGGGTTGTTGAAAGATCTAAATTTATATCTAGACGCAGTTCAAACGGAGAAGGACGAGTGTCACGTGTTCCCAGTGGCGTACCTATTACGGGGGCACGATTACCCCCACCCCCCCCCCCCCCCCCATGATTGACAAAACACAATCATATTACGAAGGGTGAAACATCCTTAAAAATGAAAGAAATACAACAAGTGCGCACCAATAATTGACGTGCTTTCCAAACAGTCCGACCACGCTCAGCCACTGTGTGTTCCGTCACCTAGCCCCCCCCCCCCCCCCCTTTATATTGTTGCTCGTTTATGTTACATATTTTGCGTTTATTGTTTTGCCGTTGTCAAATGCTTTGTTTTTACTTGTATCAATTTTAATTATGATTTTGATGTCTTTGTATTCGATTATGATTATGACTAGGGCCTTCGAGAAAATCCAACCATTTCTGTCTGATCGAGGGCTTGTTAGCGTGTATGAATATAATAGACAAAGAAACACACAATGCATCCTCAACGAGACAATTAACCTAGATATCATTTCCCTCGCTTTTAATTCAACCTTTAAGTATGTACTCCGCCACTACTTGAAAAGTATGGAGATTTTCCCCCGCGGGACAACACGTTCAGAGTCGGGGAGAATTTTGTATGACTATGTAGCTGTGTCTACATCATATCTCTGTCTAGGTACTGATCGCATGAGGGGAAAGAGCCTTAAAGGGACAGCCCCTCTTTTGAAAGCCAAATTTCAAAAGTTGCGAGGTTATTGTCTTATATGAAATAAAATAACATTTAATAGCATGCCTGAACAAATTAGGGCTTGAAATCTCTTTTTTGTGGAGTTATAGACCTAAATCTAATAAGCCATCGTCCAACTGTTAATTGTGCATTATACGTGTATTCACCCGTCGAGAAAGTTCGCTCACGGATTCCACGGAGTGCCACAGCGCTATGGGTGACCCCTATGTAACCCGCGCACAAATAACAATGGGTAAGCGGTTACTAAACAAAATAACCAAACCTCGCTTAAACTGACTACATGTAATTATATATTCTTCATTTTGTATATCTTTTTCCGTGGCATACCTTTACAATGTCGGCTTCACAATACCTTTACAAGAATAAGCACAATATTGTTGTAATATTATGCTAAATCAGTGAAACTCCTTTATTGACCGATATATAGTTTGATGGAGGGACGCATTCGTTTTTCATTCGTAGAATCCAAATTACAGGGCTGTTCGATCTGATTTTTTGTGTGTGTGTTACATTCATCCCCATCCGTCAACTGGAAACTGTTCAGACGTTTTGTAAAAGAGGACCTGTCCCTTTAAAACAGATATTTGATTTTTTTTTCCATAACGAGTACTAGTATTACGGCCATATATTGTTAAACAATTACCTTTGAAAGTAACGATACGGTTAAAACAAGACACAAATAACACAAATAAAATTGATCCACCCAGCTAAAAACCCACAACATTCAGAAATAAGGATTCTCTGCATAATATGCTAAACCAATTGAAAGGGCTGAAAATTCTTTATGTCTTTAAAGTGATCCAGGTAAAGTGTCTAACTCCACGAAAAATACTTGGAGCTTCCTCGTTTCTCTTCTGCCGTGTTGTTTAGCTTATGGTAAGAGAAGAATAAAATAGGGTTCGATTTTTTCAAATGTCCCTTTAGTATGAAGATAATTATCATTGAAAATCATCATTTCAAAAGCGTTAGCTAACGGTTTTGATAAAAAGTACAATTGTCGTCGCTGAACACGTCCTGCCAGCGCGCGTGGGAAATTTTCCCGACCCACTGAACTTTGAGCCTAGCGTGCGCAAATTCCATGAATTCCGTACCGTCTGTAGCTGTATACACGGGTGCGGATATCGTCAAGATCAAACGGATGATTATTACTGCAACAAATCTACAACAGACCATCAGTATTCGGTGATAAAATATGAACTCAATATTCGTTTTTTTCACTAGGTAAACAGTGTTCGTTTTCTTTCAAACTTTCACAAATCTTTCAATTCTATTTTACAATGATATTGATATAGGATTGAAGTCTCAAATGTCAGTTTGTGCAATATCTGACACTTTACACGGATCACTTTAAACAAATTCTGGAGTAAAAAATTATAATGTTTGAACGCATCTTTCGCGAACTTGATCTAATGCAGATAATATGGCAACGTGTCGTGTTTTGAACATTAATTTTGCAAGACTAAGATAATATTTTCCTAAGTAGTTGTGTTTGCTTGAATTCCTTGGCCTTCATAATATTAAAGCTGTTTCGGATTTTTAAATCAGGTGCGCGGTCACATCCGTTCCGAATGCCGCGCGGACGGTGCGAAATACACACTGGCTTCAGATAGTGCGGTACATGGGCGTCGATACTTACGTAATACCTATTCATCAGGGGGGGATGAATGAATAGATCATCCCTCCTGATGAATGGGTATCAATGACATATCTACGCCCATGGTGCGGTATAATTTTGCATAACCAGAGGCAGAAGTTTATATTACAATGTAGTATTGGAGAAAAAAAGAAAAGTGTGGAAGAACATGATCTCCCATATCCTTAAATGTTAGCCGAACGGTGGCATTTTTACCTACTGTTCCTGTCGCTATGTCATCGAAATTTGTGTTAAATATAGTAATGTTCATTATTATAATACTCGCAATTATGTTACTTATCATTTACCAAAGATAAGAACTAATATTTCCAAAAATTCCATATTGTTTAAAGGCCCTGTTTTATGGAATCAAATACCACCCGATTTGAATATGTTATAAATATTATCTTTTGAATTTGTATTCATCCAATGATTGATAATGTTATGATTAATATAATTAATGAGCACTTTGTTATGTTACAGATTAATTGTTATGTTAGGTTTTAAGATGTGTATTGGTGTGATCTGATATGTCCACAAAGTAATGTGTGAACATTTTACGTTCATTGGATGTGTTTTGGCCGAGAAGTGAGCAAAAATGCAAAGTGATATTCACTAACTCATTGCAATATCTGAACACTTCAATCGTAAATATCTTTTGAACGAAATGGAAATTTGAAGATTCGAAATCTGTCCCGTGCTTTTATTGTTAATATGAACATGACAAGGTATGAGAGAACCATTAGAGTTCCAAGTACGTTTTGAGGATTTGGACAATGTTACTATTAAAGTCCCTTTAATAGTTGATATAGGTTTTAAAAACATGAACATTTTCATTATCAGTGATATCCAATAGGAAATATACGACAAAAAATGATAGGAATTATGCACTTATCAGTAACAGCAAGCGATAATTCCTTTCCCTTTAAAAGAGACACGGAACCTAGAGACAGAGATATAGAGGAGGGGGTGTTATGTTGGCTCATGTTTCAAGTTATACACGTTTAAGTAACACCTTGAGAGAACAGCCGCCACAGAAAGCGAAATAATTGCGTGGATTGCATATAAAATAGCCTACGGATTAAAAGCATTTTAATGTTTTTTCCCCCTTCCAATTGCCGTAGTTATAAGGGGACAAGAGGGATCTACCGCACATGTGAGAGGACATGCCACCTCAACCCATGCTCTCCACCCCCTACCAACCCTTGAGGACTTGTATAATATAGTAGTAGTAGTAGCCGTCGGTCGCGAAGCGACAATGACCGCCTTCAGATTCACTTCACAGCTGATCTCCATACAGCTCGCTGGCCTGCAACAGTTGTCCATGTCTTAAGGTCAATTTGCCTCCGCTTTAGGTTCCGCATGACCGTGTCCTTGTATCGAAGCCGTGGTCTACCAATCCCTCTAAACACCTCATAATTATACCCTCATATACACCTTATATTATCCCTCAACAGACCCTAATTCTTTGGCCTATATTATCAGAACAAATTACCCTATCTTTACCTTCCACGTCTTGGCTGCAATATACAGTATATTGTTCGACACCGATTGAGGTTAAACTAGTTTAACCCTAACCCTAACATTAACACTTAACCCATCTATAAATCACCCAATAACCAGACCCGTTTCTAGAATTTCTCCCATATAGACTTAAAGGGGACCACCACGCAATGGACAACGCAGTCGTATATGTTTTGGTATCAGTGTTCGATATTAAATAGATGTACAACTTGAAGGTAGAATGGACTACCAAAACAAATACCTTTCATGTATAAAAATATTATTTGTGGGTGGTTCCCTTTAACACGCGCTATGCCCCAAACTGTGCCGCAAATATGAATGTTGCGTCCTCCCTATGCAACTGGTTTGAAAACAGCCCCCCACCCCCCCCCCCCCCCCCTCCCCTGCTCTTGAAGAGGACGGGATTTCCCCCGCTCAGTATCAGCACGAAAAAAACAAACTACTTGAAGGTAACCTTCGTCACGCTGGCCTCCGAATGAAACATAATCGAATCAGGCAGCTTAAATTATTCAGATGTATGTATGTTAGCCCTTGAAAAATAACCGACAGAAGGAAAAAAAAACCCACAGCAATGTTGAAATAGAGAAAGGTGATTCAGTATAGTAGCTGATCTTCCCGGATAATGATATCTGATATTTTTCTGCCAATCTTTGTCCTGAAAGATTGGCTTCTTTTTCTTCTCGGAATATAATGTTTTTCAAAATAAAAGTATACTTGATTCTGTTTCTTTCCCGAGTAGAAAGAAAATCAGATCAACAACCGGCAATTGACGTCATTTAGATTTAGATTCCGCCTTCGCAAAGAACTCCACAAAAAACAACAACACAATGACGACCAAACTAAATCAACGCGATTTAATTGGTAAACCACCATATTTTAAATTCGAAAACAAACTCCTTGACCTCGCCACCCTTTGAATACAATATCAAATCAAGTAATCAACTTTATAGTAAAAAAAAAGGCTTACTTCTTCAAGAATACGGCAGCAAGAGAAAAACAAATACATTTACAAATCAAACCAATTATTTACGCCTATTCGTAAAAGATAAATATTCCAATAACCCATGACATTTGAATATTAAGAATTCAAATCAAACTTTAATGACATTCGGATTAATGTGATCATGGGAACTTCAACGCAAATCGCGACAGCATGACGAAGGAGATTTGATTTGTAAGCCATCCCATTTCGATTCGCAAACAAAACCTACTTGAGCATCCGCTGCCTTCGAATAAAAATGCAAATCGAGTTCTCAATTTTAGTTTAAACACAATTTTTAAAAAGCGTATTTCTTCACCAATACGGTAGCAAGAGACAAACAAATACATTTACATATCAAACCACCCTTTATTCCTATTTGTAGAAAAATATATTCGAATAACCCATGACATTTGAATAAGAATTCAAACCAAGCTTCAGTGACATTCGGATTAACATGATTAATGTTATCGGGGAAACTTCAACACAAATCGCGGCACAATAACGATGGAATCAAGAAAGGTGATTTAATTCATAAACAACATGAACAACTCAAGCCGTCTTATCAAAATGCAAATCGAGTTCTCAACTTTAAATAAGAAAGCTACCTCTTCAGATATACGACAAGGCCCCCGTTGCAGAAAGAGATACAATCGATTGAAAGTCAGATCATTATTGTGTTATAAATGCGCGAATCTGATTGGTTGAAACGCGCAAAGTTTCTGGGGCTGAGGTCTTTTGCCCGAATCTTCCAATTTTCACCTGAAAAGTAAAGAGACGGCTTTGCCCGAATATGACATGATTTTGTCCGAATTTCAGGTGCGTTTTGCCCGAATATGGCTGTTTTCTAAACTCTAGGGGAAGGTTGGGGGCTGCAACTTCCATCTCCCTCGTCTCCTAAGCCTATGACATCATGTGGCAACCAATGCAAGAAAATCCTACGATTCTTTTTTTTTTAAAACCCAACGAAACAAAACGAATGCCCACGGCCTCCAAATACAAATCCAGATTTAGGTGGTGACGTCATTCAGATTTGTGTTACTCCTTAAACATGTGAAAGGCAAGGATCGAAGGCATTATTCTCATGAGATGCAGACACTGAAAGGTATTACCTAGATTCTTAAACCACCCTAACAAAATGTGCCTATGTACTATTGGAAAAAAAATAAGCTAGTCGGATAACCGATGGCCATCAAATAAAAAGTAACATCAAGTGGGCAACGTTATTAAGAAAGTAACAGGATATGAGACAAACTAACAAGGTGCACATAACCACACAACTGTCAAGTATTTGCTCAAACAACCATGGCCTTCGTATACAATTCAAATTTAAGCGGCAACCGTTGTTCGGATTTAATTTGTTTGGAGAGTTTAATTCGTCACAAATATACGCGACGAAAAACAACAGTGTCAGTGGCGGCGAAATCTAAACCACGCTATAATTTCAGTGCCGAAAACAAACTACTTGAACCAATTAACCTTGGTCTTCCAACCAAGCGGCGACCTTATTAAGGCCTAGTCTCACTATAATGTATCTTTCTCCGTATCCTATCCGACCAAAATGCGGCGAACCGGTTAGTATTTAGCCTATTTTGAAATTCTATGACGTGTCGTTTCACGCGAAATGGAGCCGAATTATAAAAAGTATCCGTTCCGAACTTAGCCCGCATCATTTCGTTTCCTGCTTGTGCTTTCCGGATGTCAAACGGATATGAAATAGAAGGAGAAAGGGTGCAGTAGGACTTGGCCATTATAGTAAGAATAGGGTTCTTCATGAAATTCAAGAATCGCCAATCAACACCCGTACCCCCACACAATCACTATAATGCCACAAGCCCACAACAAGTAATTGCGATTGAATTCTCTAACCATCCTTTATTCCTATTTGAGTGCGAACTTTTATACAAACAACTTGATCCTATACAAACCTTGGATTCCAACTAAAAATGCAAAATAACAAATCAAGACAACCTTATTATTGTCTATGCCTGCAAGCTAGTCTGTGAAAATGCATGCAGTGATGGATGGATTCGCATCATGAAAGCAAAGATTAAATAGTGCTTTTTAGCAACGTTTATAATTATGTAAGCGTAGTCGGACTGATATAGGGGCGTGCGATTTAGTGGGGGCTGGGCACACTCTATGGATTTTTTTTATTTTTGCAAAGATTTTCCTCTTTAAACAAAATAATTTTGGCAAAATTATTGAAGGGGTGTGCGTGCCCCCGTAGCTACGCTAAATGCCCCCTCCTTCGTCTGACTTGATCCTGGCTACGCCATTGACCAGCTGGGCTGTGCATTCCCGTGTATACGATGGCGTTAATGTGATGACAGGCGTGCGATTCATACGGCAATTGATGTTCTGATTGTGTTTGTTTTGGTATGTCATGATGTGTATTTGGGTATGTCCTAATGTAAGTTTGGTATGTTTATGCATTTTTCCTAATGTACGTTTGGAATGTTTATATATTTAAGACTTGATGTGCATTTGGGTATATTTTGGTAGTATGTATTTGTGTATGGGTAGATCTATTATGTTCTATACACATGGTATTTGCGCGTTAGTTTGTTTGTGCACGTGTGTGTGTATGTTCGTTTGTTTGTGTGTGTGCATGCGTGTGTAACTATGTGTGTATTGCAAATTGTAATTTGGTCCATTTGCTTATACGACGTAGTTTTTACACGTATGTCAGTGTATTTTGGTTGCTCAAACGTGTGTAAAAGTGTGTTTGTGTGCGCGTGCGTGTGTGTGTATATGTGTGTGTGTGTGTTTGTGCGTGCGTATGCGTACGTGTGAGTATTTCTGTGTCTGTTTTTTGTGTGTGCGCGTGTGTAAGGGTGTAACAAGCTCATGTTTGAGCTGTATGAGAGTGTAAAGAGCCAGACAAGAAAACTAGAAAGGAAGAAGATACAAATTGTCTCTATTGGGGTGGAATGTTCTTTGAGTGCCCCCCTTTCGCTCCCGTGGAGAATAATTAAGAAATAAATAAGTCATGCCTCCAACTATCGGTGATGAATCATAATATTTAACCATAAACATTAACAATTGAATAAAGGGAATACCAACAATAAATAAACAAATAAAACTACCCTTTTGCCTCAACCATGGACCCTACTAGGGTCCATGCCTCAACACTATAGCTGGGTTGGCCCTAGCCTTTTGACAAGACCTTTCGTCTGAGCTATTATAATGCCTGGCAGGAACAACTGGCGAACGCGACTATCACACGAGCAGCGGCAGCCACAAGGTCTTTTAGCTTAGACTTTCAAATACGAACGGCTATACCTTTAAAGTGCAGATTCATTGAAAACCGACAGTAATGTTTATTTTCTCTGATGAGTGAGTGCATGAAAATGATAAAACATTCATATTCTGTATGATCTTAGCTATCTGTACAGGTATAATTCAACTAATGTTGAGTTTTTCAATGAATATACACTTTTAAAATGGGTTAGAAAATCTAACAACAAGAATGACAGAATCGTTCATAGAGCCTGTGTTGCTACCCGCCGTTGCTATACAGTGATGCTATAAAGGCGCATTAATGTCACGGCGGAATGTTGATTTGACCATTCGGTCGTAAAACAACACATGCGTTCGGTAGCTGGCGTCGTTAATTACCGTGATGATATCTCCCCGGACGGACGTCAAAGTTAATTCATTTTTTTTGAGCATCACAAACTGAACCAGTATGGGTCTGTCTATACTCGTGGTATACTGATTAACGCATTTTCCTCTTACGGTGGAATTGATTTCAGAATACAAGTTTCACAAAGCATTTACACAGTCAAAACAAATAAGACTTTTCTTATATTTGGCGTATTACTATTAGTTACAATTTTCATTTTATTTCGAACATAATAACTTCTCGATTCCATTCGAACTTGATCCATGGTAATTGTTTATATCATTAGTGGTACCAATAAAGAATAGTATACCTACTCTAGTATATCCATTGATCTAATCAGCCCGATTCCGCCATTATATCGATCTCTTCATAGACTTTAGATACAAAGGTTTGTTTATTTCCGATCAAGTTTACTGGAACTTGATTAATAACTTCCATAAAATAACATTTAAAGGTACACTTGAGTATTGGTACTTCCCGAAATGCCCCATGACACTAAATTGGTTCATTGAATAAAACATGTGAAATGAAAATCACTCCCTTTCGAATGCTCTCAAAGTTGTACAATTTGATTTCAAAATATTTTATTTATATATCTTGACTTTAAAAAAAAATACATAAAATGCTTATTTACTTCTTTCAAAAAAATTCAAAAGAGGTTTTTAAATAGTTGTTGATGATATCTCTATTTAATCATTTTTTTAACAAAACATCACATGCACAATTTTGTATGAAAACTTGTTGAAACCAATTATTTTTTTAGAAAGCGCCCTCTTGAGTTGTAACGGCTATTTTTGAATGATAACCAGGTTTTTACTTAGTCATTTGTAATTTTCTATACCTTTTGACTATATATGGTGGAGTTATAACTATTAGTTTGTACTGTAATGGTGCAGGTTTTGGTTAATAAAATTCAGTTTGACCAAAACTCAACTATCCCTTTAATGTACTCAATGTTCCCTTTAAACTGATATCAGATAATCAGGCCTACTATACGTATAGATGCGATAAATCTCCAAAATGCCTTTGAACTGGTTTGTATATAGACAGTCTAGCATTACAACAGTGTGCTGTACTAAGAGTATCACCATCACGATATTGGCCCGGATTCACAAAGGAGGTTTGTAGGTTTGTACAAACCATGGTTTGACCATGGTCTATCTATGGAGTGCCATTTGTAAATTGATGGAGAAAGAATGTAATCTCCTTATATACTTGTTAACAATGTTGATGGTACACATTTACAAAATGCACCAAATACATGTTTGTCTTTTCACATGGTGAAATTTGCTGGTTAGCAAGCTCTAAAAGTCATATAATTAGAAATTAGTAATTGTTTTACTTGTGTACGAGCAGCACTCCATAGATATAGACCACGGTCAAACCATGGTTTGTACAAACCTCTTACAAACCTCCTTTGTGAATCCGGGCCATTGGTTTTATGGGCGCTTTGCACGCGGCTGAGAAAGAAAAGGGTGGTAAGTCACGATTTGTACTTTAGATATACTCATGTTTACAGTTTTGAGCCTCGTAGAAACCCAGTTTAATAATTTAATAATTGATTAATACTCACAAAATGAGAACTAATTATCATCTTGGTGCATCATCAAAATAACACAGAGAAGGCTCCTACCTAAAACATGGTAGGCAGAATTCAGTTTAGCAACACAACAAAATTGCTTAATAAGGTCCACTCGCACCCGATGAATTGGTTGAATTTAATGTGGCGGCTGTCGTTCCCATCAAACACTCTATATATACATAGAAGAAGTCATGAAAAGTTAATTCAGTCATACCATTGTTATTCATTATTTGCACGTGGTATTTAAAAGTCATAACAAATCGTTGCCCTATTTCATCGTGACATATGTTATATTTAATTCAACATGCCATTATAAATAATACATGAATGTATTTGCAGCACCTCGCTCAAAGTGGTTAGAATAATCAACAGCTCAGATAACTTTTTCATTTTATATCTCACTTCATTCTGATGTAAGTTATATCATTTTGTAATGTATGTATAGTATGTATTTGTTTGTATTACCTGCCAGTGCTGTCTTAAATGTCAGTGGACCGGGTGTGAATGTTAACTTTTCTTTAATGAAGAAATTATTTAAACAAATAGGGTTACGGGTAAAGCTAACTATTCTAGTAATAGTCTGCATTCAAAGGAGGACGTGAGCAGAATTTAACTGATGACAAGATTATGCGAGCAAAAGCAAAGATATAAAGGACATACTTATTATAAGTAAGAAGGGGGGATTCGAATACCGTGCATGCATTATTCGGATACTATCAATGAAAAATAGTGCAGGGGGGGGGGGGGGGGAGGGGGGAGGCAAGAGATACATTCATAATTTAAGTATTGTAGTATTATTTAGGGATAGTTGTTTGTTGTGGTGCTAGACAAGAACATTGTGCAGTTTGTGATCTCCAACATCCTTAAAGGGAAATGTCAGGCCAGTTCGAATAATTTTGGACCAGAATAAGGAGAATAAGAGGAACAACGGCGACAAATTTGATCGAAACCGGACAAGAAACACATCAAATCTATGGGGTGGAGAGAGATATAGCACACAAGAGACAATTTATAGATCATGGCCTTGGTTGGCTCATGGGTGCTGTAAATAATTGGTTTAATGTTGCGGTTGTCGATGTCACTTTAACCCTGTATAGATAGCAATACACCGAGCTATGAAAACTTAATCGAGTCTATCACGTGCCTGTGGCATTCCGGACCCATATCCATATAACCTAACTAGCCTAGTTCTACATTATTAGTCTATTTAAGATGATATAGGGCTATGTATACAACATGATATCCTTTCAGCTACCACCAAGGGTTAGTAGATAATAAAGGCGTACACATCATCATAGTCACAGTTAGTAACTAAGAAGACGTTGTCTTGTTGAATTAGCCATATATATCATCAAAAATAGACTTAGTTGTAAACTTATCTATTGGTGTTCTGGCTTGCATCGGGATTTTGCTGAGCTGTGCATCATGAATTTTAATTAAAAATAGTGTGCACATGAATTTGTATGGTCAATATGAAGCTCTACTGCAAAAACTACACAATAACTTTAACATTTCTAATTAGATTGGTGTCCCTGGTTTTGTTTTCATGGATGGACTGCACCTGCGTATTACCGACTGATCTAAATGGTCATGTTCGACAACATTGTTTATATTCATTTTAAAGTGATTTTTAAACCAAAATCATTTGGAGCTTCCAAATTTGTCTTGTACCTTGTTGCTTGGCGTATGGTTACAGTAGATTGATATGGTTTTAATTTTTGATTGTTGATTGTTGATCTATGATTGTTGAACTGAAAGGCATTCCGGAACGCTTTTCGATGGTAGTCAACATCAATGGACAGTAGGTAATGAAAACTTATATACAAATTTCATTTTTTTTTGTATTATAGATGTATTAGTTAAACTGTGTTCCTTTTCTAGGAAGCTATCAAACATCATTCAGTAGAGTCATACAAAACAATGATATTGGTATATATGAATGAAGTCTCAAATATCACATTTGGAAAAAGAAACCTTATGCTATGGCGATACTGGATTACTTTAAAGTTTATCGAGGAAACCAAATGACATTTAACATTGTCGCGGAAGCACTTTGAAAGATATCATCCATCATAATTATCCATGAGAGAGAATGATGTTGAATGTGTTCCTCATTATAATTTGAAATGCATACACATACTACATGACAGTCTAATGATTTTTTAAAGGGGAAGAAAGGTTGTTATAAAACTGAACAATTATATAGTGACTATAAAAACATTGTATACTTGCTTGTTTGATTTGTATATTATGTGTGTCTAATGTGTATACATGCATGTGTGTGTACTTTGTTATGGTAAGGTTGGATTTTGAAAATCAATTTGGTTCATTAATTCCTTCATTCATTCATTCATTCATTCGTTCGTTCGTTCGTTCGTTCGTTCGTTCGTTCGTTCGTTCGTTCGTTCGTTCGTTCGTTCGTTCGTTCGTTCGTTCGTTCGTTCGTTCGTTCGTTCGTTCGTTCGTTCGTTCGTTCGTTCGTTCGTTCGTTCGTTCGTTCGTTCGTTCGTTCGTTCGTTCATTCATTCATTCATTCATTCATTCATTCAAACACCCTTTTGTGCCACATAATGTCGGCCTTTATACATTAATTCATGAATTCCTTAATGAATTGATTAAATAATTAATTCCTTCATTATAATATATATTTTTTTTTGTTCATTCCCTATGTACTAAAAACCGGTGGCCTGAAACATTTAAAACTGGCTTTTATTGCGTTTTGCAACAAAACCCTTCACAAGTTTGTGCAAAGCCTTCTATTCATATGAAGAGCTTTCAACCAAAAGGCGATAAATCCACTTTTTCAACTTCCGAGGAAAACGGGTTTCTTTGTCCCACTTTGTACACGTGCCTATGGGAATATGAAAATTAAACTTTCTATATTTTGATTTTGAGTGAGCTATTTGTCGTAAAATGTGGATTCCTATATAGCTACGTAGATTATACATGTAGATATATCGTTAACTCAATTTTTTATGGAAAGTGGATTTAGCGCCTTTTGGAAGTGAGCTTATTATAATCTTCTGAAGATGTGAACATAGCATTTAACCCATTGTGTGCCGTGCGTGAGATATCCCAGCAAAATGTCATTTTCTTCTCGATTCCTTCTTTATTTCGAATGTTTGATATATAGTTATCTTAAACAAACCTTGTACGTTAATTTATTATAATATGAATAATATTTTGTATACGCAAGGAGAAATTACATGTATATTTTAATACTTTATAAAAAAAAAATTAAATTTAAATATTGTGCATGATTTGAATTTTTCTTCTTGAAAATGGAAATAAAACTTAAAACTAGCGTGCAATATATATGTATGCTATGTACAAAGCGTGTGGCGTGCGTAGATACAACATGGCGATTCCGCCATTAACTCAAGAACCCACTCGGCCTATTTTAAGTTATACACATCATTATAGCCCCCGGGCCATTCATCTACAGTGAATATAGAAAGAAAATTCAGAATGGTAAGAAGTAGAATAAGCGTCTAAACAATTCATTTAAAAACTTAGCCAATGTGAACATTTAGAAAACAAACAATTAGTAGATCTGATTCTTTGAGTATTCGGAATCGAGTCGGTTAAAGGAGAATACACCGGATAACCAATATGATTTTATGTGGTGAATTATCACGGTCGTATAATATAGCCTACTGTACTAGATGCGCTTACTTGATACACATAAAGTGACATATTTAACGCGCCTGTTGTAAGCCAGCGGCTGTTGGTTATATTAATGTCGATCCCACATTCCTACTTTGAATTATAGATCACTACTAGTATAAACGGACCTTTACGGTATAGTAGGTACGAATAAAATATAATTAATGAGTACCACGATATATAATGTTTAGTAGCACACGCACCTGCTTCTAAACACAGCTGATGTCGAGTGAGCTACTGTCAATCCCATAATACTTTCTTTGAATTAAAATATCATAAGAATTGTATATGACGGTATAAAGGAATAAAATGTGAACATCTTGAATACAAACTAGAAGGCCGACAAAGTCAGCATACCCACGCCTCCCATTAGCCCTGTTCTACCCCTTCGTCGGCCTCAACCCAGTCTAGATGTATTCAATATGTAAAAATGAACATCTGTTCATCTTCACATTAGTGTCGGGTCAATAATAATTATTAAATAAATAAATGTATTTTTCGGAAACTTACCAATTTCTTGGCGCTTCAAAGTTCAGATCAGCGTGTTGCAATTCAATTCCGTTCCGTATTAATTAACCCGGAATCGAAAGTACCGTACCATAACATATGGTACCGTGCGCGCGATCGCGATGCACACCTGGACTAAACTTGTTAGTTGCTGCTCGATTGGATTCAGCGCGAGCGAGGTTACCGTATACGTACCGCGCCTATAACGTGCAGATATTATTTAGGCACACACGTGCATTAAATACATACTCAAACTTCAAGGTTCCACAGAATTTGCAGGGGTCAACCAATCATCACCAAAATCTAATCGATTCTTCCATGTCACTATCCAAACATTCCCTGAAAATTTGGTGCAAATCCGTTCACCCGTTCTCTAGTTATCTTGTACACAAACAAACAAACAAACAAAAAAAAACAAAAAAAAACAGACAAACAAACAAACATACGGAACCCTTTACATAACCCCCTGCCGATTTCATCGGCGTGGGTAATAAATAATACATGACATTTCACTTCCCGCACGTACTTAAATTACATCGCACGTCGAGTACGTATATATCGATCGAATACTCACTTAAGATATTAAAAACATCACAATAACTAGAAGGCCGACAAAGTCAGCATACCCACGCCTCCCATTAGCCCTGTTCTACCCCTTCGTCGGCCTCAACCCAGTCTAGATGTATTCAATATGTAAAAATGAACATCTGTTCATCTTCACATTAGTGTCGGGTCAATAATAATTATTAAATAAATAAATGTATTTTTCGGAAACTTACCAATTTCTTGGCGCTTCAAAGTTCAGATCAGCGTGTTGCAATTCAATTCCGTTCCGTATTAATTAACCCGGAATCGAAAGTACCGTACCATAACATATGGTACCGTGCGCGCGATCGCGATGCACACCTGGACTAAACTTGTTAGTTGCTGCTCGATTGGATTCAGCGCGAGCGAGGTTACCGTATACGTACCGCGCCTATAACGTGCAGATATTATTTAGGCACACACGTGCATTAAATACATACTCAAACTTCAAGGTTCCACAGAATTTGCAGGGGTCAACCAATCATCACCAAAATCTAATCGATTCTTCCATGTCACTATCCAAACATTCCCTGAAAATTTGGTGCAAATCCGTTCACCCGTTCTCTAGTTATCTTGTACACAAACAAACAAACAAAAAAAAAAAAAAAAAAAAAACAGACAAACAAACAAACATACGGAACCCTTTACATAACCCCCTGCCGATTTCATCGGCGTGGGTAATTATATGACGGTATGCATGAATACAGCTTGAACAAGAAATAAATTATATTCATCACGCACGTCTGCTCAAAGACAGCGGGTGTTTTTCTATTTTCAATTCTAATGCCCGGCGCAGACAGAGCCGACTCGACTGGTTGTCATTCCGATCGGCTCAGTTTTCAGTGCCTCGCGACACACATTTTGCCAGTCGAGAGACAGTCGGATGCCAGTTGGGGCCGATTCAACGCGATAAATCTGCTCCGACCGACCGGGCCCAACTCTATAGCCTGATTTAAACCAGTCGGATCGGGTCGAGTCGGCTCTGTCTGCGCCGGGCTTTAGGAGAACGTGAACAGAAAGTAGACGAAAGTCGATCCCATCTTCATTTCAACGAGTATGCATGACAGTGTGTATGTCTGAATATCCTTTGGATAGAGATAATAGGGTAACTCACATAAGGGGTCTATTAACATTGTCAAAATCGACAACTTACTTATATAATTCTAGCAGTTCTCACATACCTCGTTGTTTTCGTATACTACCAATAAAAGCATGGTACCGTTTTTGGGTTTCCAAATTTATCTTTCGTTATATGTTATTAAAATATTTAAATTTGAATGCCTCCCTGGGAGCGTTTCAACTTTGCACAAAGTTAATGCAATGCGTATACACAAATATCACTTCACATTTCCGCTCATTTACTTGGCCATAATATACTAGTAACATTTATTTAACATGGAATTGTCATCACTCAGATACACGCTTCATCCACCCTTCGTCGGTTTTTGCACATGTCAACAGAGTTACTTTTTTAACAAGCGTGCCTGTTCTTTAAAGACAGCGGCTGTCGTGTAGACCTTTTTTGTGAGCTTAGTTCCAAAAGGCGTTAATTACACTTTCCATACAATTTAGTGAACGGCATCAGTACATTGATAGGCTTAGTAGCTCCAAATTCCAAATTTTAGAACAAAATTAATTTCACAATCGAAATCATAATATGGAACGGTCCTTTTCATATGTGTACAAAGTTGGACAAAGAAACCTTCTTTTCTCCAAAATTGAAAAAAGTGGATTTAGCGCCTTTAGGAATTAAGCTCTTCATATATTAATGTCCATCCTATATTTCTATTATTGATATCCAGGGACCAATTTATGATGACGTCAATAAGCTCGAGATAGTGTAGCGTGGAAAATACCCAGAAGCGCTTTCAAGATCGAGGGTCCGACATAATTATACTGGATTTAGGCTCAAAGGGACACAACAATCACACAATCATGTATTTATCTGATATTACACACTGTTAAAACGCTGTGTAAACAAATTCAACAACTTGTTGAAAATTGTCAACAACCGCTGTTTAACATAATTATGAACCATCCAACTGTTTTTGAAAACATTCAACAACCCCAGTTGTTAAAAGTTTACACAACTGTTTTAATTTTTTCAACAACTGTTGTTTAGAATAAATTTCAACAACCCTGTTGCTAAAAAGTGGCAAGGTCGGAATCGAACCGGGGTATTTGGGTTATACACTGACTGCGCTAACTCGGTTCGCTTGGTCTGCTGGGGTTTTGTCGCGGTGATTTCGCGGTCGAAACAATCACGTGATTTAACACTTTTCAACAGCGCTTGAACAATGTCCGCTTTACACAACCCTTCTTTCTACAACTATTCATGCTGCACCTAAAGTTGTATAAAAAGATTCAACAACCATTTTTACAGAGTGTTTTTTTACACAGCGTTTTAACAGTGCAGATATGTCAAAATGAATACTGTATAATGTATTGACATTGAATTGATAAAATATCTAATCCATATATTGCATACAAATGATGTACAAACATGTTAAAATTGAAACGTAATTCAAAAGAGTCTATGAACTACACTATGAGGATACATTTTTAAATTAACGAGTATATTAAGTTAAAGAATTAATCGCGCCTGTTTTACTCGAAGACAGCGGCTGTCGCGTAGACCTTTATATGTTAATGTCCATCCTATATTTATATTATTGATATCCAGGGACCGAGTTATGATGACGTCAATAAACTCGCAGTGTAGCGTGGAAAATACCCAGAAGCGCTTTGATCGAGAGCCCGACATAATTATACTGGATCGTGGCTCAGAGGGATCCAAAATATTCAATTGTATTACTCTGATCTTACAGACATGTCAAGAAGATATACGTATACACTAATACAGGGATTAACAAGATAACTCATATATAAACACGATTTACTGAACTTGAAACGTTATTAAAAAGGGATTGAACTACACTATGATAGAAAGAGCGAAGAAGCTCATTAATATAAGAACATTATACAGTATATATTATCATAATGGCATCCACTATAATTATAAAAAATGGTAGAACGTAAAAGAAACAAATACAACAGCAGCGGTACCATAAAATAACCACAACAAGAAAAGCAATGGCGAGGGGTTCACATCATTTGTTTGTTAATACCCCATTACCAAACCGTCATTTCAACCAACACATGGGGTAAGGGAGAGGGGGGCTCGACCCACCCTAATTCCATTGCCCATGTAACCACGCCGCTGAAAATCCTTGCACTTTCTCCCATTTTCCAATGCACCATGCCTTTCGATGAATTCAACTCAAAGCTAATCTGCATGTGAAATCAATCACCGACGAGTGGAATCCAAATGGTGGCGACGGCTTTCCGCAGGAAATAGCAGTGTCAATGTCCCGTAAAATCTGCCTATATATTGGCAATCAGACGGCGACGTCATAAAAAATTCGATATTTTCGTGTTTTCACTTTCCCTTGGGTGTTGTTGGATAAAGGTTTAAAGGGGACCACCAGGCAAAGAACAACACATAATTATAAGTTTTGGTACCGTTTTGTGATATCAAAGAGATGCCCAACATTTTGCAAAGGGTTGTGTATATTATTCATAAACAAAGCAATTAATTACCACCACGTACGGAACCACTATTATTTCGTGGTTCATTATGGGCCAAACATTTGCCAAGTGCGCCAATGCTATATTCACGCGTACGTTTGGAGACAATTTAATCCCGGACGATTCGTTCGCTCTGGACAAAGTAGTCTTCGTACATGCAGACCCATGAACGCATGCTTAAGAATGGTGATGCGTTTTCTAATTATATATTTTTGTTCTGGAAACATATTTTTGTGAACTTGTTGATGGAATGGACTACTAAAGATGTTACTTTTCATTTTTAAGAATATTATGTTTGGGTGGTGGTAGGCCTACCCTTTAATATATACTGTATAGTAGTCTCCAGGACGGATAGCATTGGTGTTTTTTTTACGCGGTATATGCTTGCTCAACCTCTAAAGAGGACCCAAATCTCAAAATGAGTTCGAATTGAGCACTTTGCCCCCTTTCTAGTACGCTCGAATCGCCGAAATTGTAGCACACGCCGTTTTGTGTATAATGTCAATGGACCCTTTACTTTCTGGCATGACACCCAAAACTAAATGAAGATATACCGTATATTCATTAATATTAATTTTATGACACTTTCAGTGCTAATTATGCAAAGACCTGTCTAACATTTCCAACACAAACGATCGTTTCTGTCATCGTTGTAATGCAAAAAAAGTAATGCAACAAACTGAATTTTGATGAACATAATGTATTTCGAAACTCGAATGCCACTTATCACACGGCTCCACTATGCAAGCCCGCGGACTATACACAGCGCACTGCATTGCATGCAATGCTAGGAATAGCTGCATGCAGTTCAAGCACTGTCAGTCTGCATTGCGCGTACACGTACCCGTGCTATGTTTCGCTCGGGAAACTGCAACAAACTCAGTCTCAAATGAAGGGTAAGAATTGTCTTTGTATGGAAAAGCATTGAAATGTATTTTAGATATTCCATACTAGAGGGGGAAATCATATAAAGTTTGTCTGAAATGAATACTTAGTAGTTAAATTTGGGTTTGATCGGGTTCTTGATTTCGTTCTGCAGTTATACGAAACACGAAACCAATGGGCCCATTACATTAGCGTGGCATAAGTGTGCGTGGTACGGCAGGCATGCATGAAAGGAGAAACGGGAGAGTCATTTTTGTCAATCAAACTCAAGTTTTATCCTTGAATTTTAAACAAACGATCGTATATCTTGAATAATTTGGAAATGTATATTGTTCTCGATATATGTTTGGCAATGACTGTGTCATAGAGTTAATATTCATGAATAAATATCTTCATTTAGTTTTGGGTGTCATGCCAGGAAGTAAAGGGTCCATTGACATTATACACAAAACGGCGCCTGCTACAAGTTCGGCGATTCGAGCGTACTAGATTTACCCAGCATGCAATGCGATAAAAAAGAACTGCGAAGGCACGTATTGGCAATCAGACTGTGACGTCATCAGAAGTGCTATGATTCTACTTTTCCTAGGGTGTTGTTATAGGTTTGAAAAGTTATACAATAGTAGTCTCCAAGATGGAGCGTATTGGACTATTGGTGGCGTTTATTACGCGGTATTTGCTTGTTCAAGCTATAAAAAGGCCAAATATCGCAAAATGAGTTCTAATTTAGAAATGTGGGGATACCATGAATACATGCAGTATTCAAATGCAGTGTACATGTCTTGTGAAATATGGCTCTATTGGCAATCAGACTGTGACGTCATCAGAAGTGTTATGGGATATTTTTGGTGTTTTTTAATTTCCCCATGCATGGTGTTGTTAGATTGAAAAGGTTATTTTAGTATAGTCTCCAAGAGCGTATTGGTTGCGTTTATTACTTGCGGTATATGCTTGTTAAACCTTTAAAAAGGCCAAAATCAGCGCAAAATAAGTTCGAATTTAGCACTTTGTCCCTTTTCCAATACAGAGTACAGTATTCAAGTGCAGTTAGTGCCACATCCGATCTACCTTTATTCGCAATCAGACGGTGACGTCATCAGACCTGCGATGTGTTGGTGTTTTTGCTTTTCCAAGGGTGTTGTTGGGTTGTAAAGGTTATTTACTAGTCGCCAAGATGTACAACTTGTAAAGCGGACCTTAATCGCAAAATGAGTTCGAATTTTGCACTTCGTCCCTTTCCTAGTATCCAATGCAATGTCAATGTCCCATCATCTGACTCTATCGGCAATCATTAATCATTGCAATATTAATGTCCCCAGACTGCTGGGCCCCGGGATGTTGTTGGGATAAAAAGTAAGTAGATGTCAAAAGTTATAGCGAATTTGTGGTGTTAGTTACTCGGCATTTGCAATAGGTCCTTAAACCGTTCAGGCTGGACTGATTTGCTATAACATGCATTCTCCATACGGACTCTTGCCCGAGAATTTTCGGGACCAGTCCTGAACGGGTTAAATCTTCGAAATGAGTGTGCATTCGGCGTTTACCACATTTCCAATACAATGCGTTTTCAAATTCAGTGTCAATGTCCCGTTAAATTGGCAATCAGCCTGTGACGTCATCAGAACTAATGTGCGATATTTGGAGCCTTATACCCTTTTCCCTTTTCCCGGGCCCCAGGGTGTTGTTAGATAATAGTTAGAAGACGTCGAAATATAGAGTGAATGTGTGGTATTTGTTACTCAATATTATATAAACATGTAAAACTAAGAAAATTAATTAACATAACATTTTGTATACTTTTGTTTGACATGTAGCCTGTTATGTTAATTAATTTTCTTAGTTTTACATGTTTATATAATATTGACTGGCCTTGAGTGGTATATCAGAAATATTGCATTCGCTAGGATCATATTGCACGAGTCGAAGACGAGTGCAATATGATCCTAGCGAATGCAATATTTCTGATATATCACGAAAGAACAAGCCAGTCAATATTATTATTATTATACATACTATCCACAGCAAAACATTTATAAACAAAAACATACATCTTACTCAGTCTTACTCAGAAAAAGACCAATGCATTGACTCTCAAATTACTGATTATACATTTTCAACCCATGAAGGGCCATTTGCGCGGATTGTAGCAGAGGTGCGTACACGTATTATTACGTCACAATTAGATACGCGCGAAGCCATTCTTGCGTCATTAATAAACGCGCGTATGAATTTGCGCACTTGCGCGCTGGATATGATATTTATTATTTCAGTTCAACGTACATGTCTATGGAGGAGTAGAAATATCATCTGATAACGTGTATGTCTATGGAGGAGTAGTAATATCGTCTGATATTGCACTCGTGATACACATTTGTAGAGCTACATAATACACGTACCGATGGTAATATCATAACAATAATGAACGCTATGACTGACAAACCCGAGACGGAAACAAAAATACATGATTTATTGAATCGGAAAACTAGCCTGTATGTGTAATAATAACTATTATTATGTATGCTACTCTGTACATGACCACTGCTGATATTCAACCATTCATGAATTCTTCGAAGAAATCCCAATTCGTAAGAAAATACTTCTGGCATGAACAAAGAATAACTTTTTGATTCGTCGCAGTGTATTTCAGAAACAAAAATATTTTGTGATTAAGAAGAAAATGATCGCTCTTTTCAACATGATGTTCAAACTCTCGAGGTTCTTGTTTCGATTTGTATAAAATTTTCACAAATTATTCCTCTAAATCTCTTTATTCTGTTAGACAATCACTAAATATAGCCTTGAAGTCCCCCTTAAGTGATGAAGTTGAATGGACACGTGTAATATAATGTAACAAATGAATAGCGTTTGCAAACTTGAAAATGAAAAGCTTAAACAAATTAGGTATACAATTATTTGATAAAAATGCTTATTATTTCAGATCATAGATCATTCCATTACCCTGATTACTCCTATACATAGATCTATAAATTTGCATGATGCATAGCTCACCGGGGTCCCGTATGCAATCGGTTTCTAGAACTGAATCAAATGCTAGTTAATAATTTAGTGAATTATTGAAAGAGACATTTGAGGATAACTGATAAATGCTTATTCACCCACATATAGCAACTCGTAAAACTTTTCGATGCATCGCGTCTCAAAAGTACCATGATACGTCACTTCCGGAATAAACCATTTTGTAATTTTCCTCCAACTTTGTAACACAAATCTAAGTTATAGTAGACAGATACACGTTATTCACGTTGAAGACTTATCAACGTAACATGCCTTAAAAATTACTTTAATTGATAACTTTGTTGTGCGACTATATACTGACATGTCATCTCCGAAATGAAGAGGTTTGCAACTTGTTTTTCTCCAACAAAGTGACTAAAACATCTTTAAGTTGAGAGGTAAATGTTATTCACTCTTGAGGCAACTTATTCCACTTTTCGATGCACCACGCACGCTGTATGGTCAATTGTTTTATTCATGACGAATAGTGTTGTCTGTGCATACAAATAGTATCAATTCGTCCCCCAATTGTCCGCACTTGCTTTGGGAAAGGGGATACATCATAATAGTATGGGGGCTGAGTATGATCTTCAACACGTGTTCAAAATATGCTGCACCATTATATACGGAGTCTCTACTTTCTCTGTCGTTTTTTTTCTTTCGATAATGGAATTACACTCCGGACTTGGTGTTAGATAATAGGACGCATGGTCGTACAACTATGTCTCCCCCGAGTTGCCCCGTTCGTTCAATCCCAGTGTGAACACGGCCGTGGCGGTGTCGCTGATGAATGCAAAGTTTATGCGATGTCCCAGACGTTTCCGCTTTAAAAATTAATTCAGCGCGGACATGGAATTTACGTCACTGCTCTCCCTAGCCATGTTCATTCATAGAAGAAAGAGGAGCAAAACGAACTAATGTCAAAACATTGTTTTAATCGGAGAAATAAATTTGGAATCTTCTACGAATATTGCAATGGCATTGTTTATAAACATACATGTGTCATGTATATAAAGCCTGCAAAGAGTCGTAACAACGGGAAGGGTGTGTGTGTGTGTGTGACGGAGGGGGTGGGGGGGGGGGGGGGGGGGACACACGCGCCTCACCCCAATACATTTACTAACATTTTACAAAACTTAGGGGTGAAAATACAACATTGCGGAATCTTCTATATACTTTGAGCCCTCAGATGACATGATTTTACAACAAATACATTTTACATCTTTATTCACGGGAGAAAGAAGAGAGAAATAGAACGATGTCAGAACATTGTTTTTATCGAAGAAAGCCATGTGGAGGAATCTGCTACGAATACTCCGATGACACTTTACAAACATACATTGTGTTGCAGCGGCGCACGAAACGTCGTGATCTTTAGATTCCTTGTTGACCATACATTGCGAGACAAACGAATATCATTAGCGATATTATTAAAGGGACTTAGTAACATTGTCCAAATCCTCAAAATAAAATTTTAATTCTAGCGGTTCCCTTATACCTTGTTGGATTCGTATTAACAATAAAATCATGGGACAGGTTTCGGTTTTTCAAATTTCCCTTTCGTTACAAAGATATGTATGATTGAAGTATTCAGATAAGAAAAACTCCGGGCGAGTTTTTCTTCCGTGTACAAAGTGAGTGCAGTGAGTTACTGAATATCACTTTGCATTTTCGCTCATTACTTGGCCATACAATGTCCATTTGACTTGAAATTTTCACACAATACCCTGTGGACATATGAGATAACAACAATATACATTGCATCAACCATTCTTCACTTTTTGCACATGTCAATAAAGTTACTAGATCCCTTTAACGATACATTTGTTCTGTTTATACATTTTGGAGGGGAGGGAGGAGGATACGCGCCCCCACCCCGAACATTACAAAACTTGTAGGTGAACATACCTTTTATGTGTAGTTTTGTCCTATGAGTGCTCAGATGACATTATACAACCATACAGATGTTGTCATGTTCATTTCTGGTAGACGTAGGACAGAAAAAAGAGCAATATCAAACATTGTTTTATTTGAGATATTAATGTTGTGGAATCTTCTCAAGCAAATGCTACGATGACATTTTAAAAACTTACATCATTTATGTCATTTACGTATGCAGTTCTGTACAGAGTCGTAGCCACAGAGGAAGTGGTGGGGAGGGGGGGGGGGGGGGGGGGGGGGCACGCACCTCTACCCGAACAAAATGTTGACTGAAACAATACAACACGTAATAATCACGATTATGTAATAGGTATATCCCTCAAAAACTGTGAAAAGGGACTCGACTCCATTCCTTACGTTTCTGCTGATTACCTCCATCCTATCCGTTTGTCATATTATCTTGTCTTTCCGTTATTCTCATCTATTTTCAAAATATTACGCATGCACTTTGACAAAAACAAAATGCATACAACATGGCACTTCCTTCATTATGTGAATGCGGCAGGTGGCCCATTACGCAACAAATGAGGAAAACAACATGTTGATTTCGTTCAGTATCCTTGTTCATAACTTTCACCATCACTACCATCACTGCCATGCAGTATGCATGTATATAAATCATCATAATAACCATAACAACGCCTCGTTGGTATTCTCTTGCAGAAATAAACAACATACAAATTATAGATACAGATTTGGGGGATATGTCAGTTGTATTCGTTATAGGTTCTCATTAAACGAGAGAGTCCAATATTATGAAGTCGTTCGTTAACTTTGTTTATAGCTTTCACCTTTACAGGACCCGGCCATGCAGTATTACGCTAAACCTTTACAGCCCTTTGTCGGTATTTGATAATCATATGAGATCCTTGCGAATATCGGGGAATATATTTATTGAGATTTTAGATATTTACAGTCGTTCTTTTACTTTATTTATAACTTTCAACTTTACAGGACCCAGTCATGCAGGATTACGCTAAATCTTTACAGCCCTTTGTCGCTAGTTTCTTGTTAAAAATACATGATAAGTATATCAGATCCTAGCGAATATCGGGAAATTCATTTATTTGTTTACAATATGTCCCCAAAAGATGTGAGAGTGCAACGTAATGAAGTCGTTCGTTAACTTTGTTTTTAACTTTCACCTTTACTGACCCGGCCATGCAGTACTACACTAAGTCTTGCTGCCCCTTGTCGGTAGTTTCTTGTAAACAAAAATTATAATTATATCAGTTCCTTGCGAATATCAGGGAATATATTTATTTCATTAAAAATTAATGTCCCTAATACATAAGAGAGAGCAGCATTATGAGGTTGTTTATTGACTTTCTTTATAATCTGCTCCTTTGTAGACGCTGTCCTGCAAGCATATTATGCCCGGCGCACACAGAGCCGAATCGATGCAATCCGACTGGCTTTCAGTCAGGCTAGAGTCGGTTTTACTCAGTCGGAGCCGATTCAACATTGCTGAATCGCCCTCGAATGATCTCCGACTGGCTCTTGACCGGTAAAACAGGAGTCCTGATGCAATGTATACTAATGCCCTCCGCACACAGAGCCGACTCGACCCGATCCGACTTTCAGTCGGTTCAGCTCAGTATACGTTGCCTCAGGACTTCCTTTTTTGCCGGTCAAGAGCCAGTCGGAGATAATACGAGGGTGATTCAACATGTTGAATCGGCTCCGACTGAGCGAAACCGACTCTGACAGAAAACCAGTCGGATCGGGTCCAATCGGCTCCGTGTGCGGAGGGCTTTAGCTGAACCGACTGAAAACCAGTCGGATCGGGTCGAGTCGGCGGAAGGCTTATACCCGCCTCGCAGGTATTTTCTTGTAGGAAAAATAAACGTGATATATACCTGGGAAGTTTGTTATAATATGCCTCCAATAAATGCGAGAGCTTAACATTATGATGTCGTTCGTTAACTTTGTTTATAACTTTCACCTATACATACGCACCCGTGCATTCATAGCATCCACTTATCGGTATAAATTTCCTTGCAGAAACAAAAACAATACTTCAAATATTTTCGAATTTCGGCGAAAGTGTTTAATATTGGTATACAATGTCTCCGATATATGAGAGAGGGTGTATATGTCGCCAATGAATGAGAGAGCGCATGCAACATTACGATGTCGTTCATCAACGCTCCCTCATAACTTTCACCTATACAGAAGCAGCCTTGCATCATCACAACGCCCAGTTTACATTATATGGCTAAAATAACATACATAAAACATACTTATCAATTTCGGAAATGTTCGCAAATTATGATACCACTCTGCTAGATTAATACAACATAACTTATTCATATCAAGTTCGGTAATATTCAGAAATGGTGATGCCACTCATAAACATTAATCACTCGCAGACGCCATATATAAAGCGCAGCCTGTAGTAATACGCGGTATATCGTCATCGTAACGCCTATATGCGGCATTTTCGCGTGGTAACAAACAAGGTACTTTATGGTTTATGAGGAGTGTGTTTTACACAAAAGTATATAAAACATAAACTACCATAATAAACAGACGGCGAGCGGATGAATAATGAATGGTTAGATTAGTGTTTTGACTCCCTACATTAACGCTCTCAATTATATGGGCGACTTAAATGTGTGGTTGAACTTAATTTTCTATTTACATCTCAAAAACTAAGAGTGTTAAAAGCTTCCCTACACCATGGCAACGCCGCAGTGACGTCACCGCCAGCATCGAGCGGTTTCTATGGCTTTGTTGAGAGGCAATTCCTAACTCGATGAGAAAAGTGTCACGTCCCTGGCGGCTACTTCATGTGACTTTCAATTTGTATCATTATTTCCCTTTTAAAGGGGCGTTTTGCTTTTGTTTTATGGATTGCGATAATTATATTTTTCAACGGGCAGCTACACTGTATTCGATAAAATAATGCTACATAATCCTTTATATTTTCTCTGTACTATCGTTTCTCGTTTATTTTGTTTAGAGTTTCATCGATTCAGTAGTTTCTGGAAAGATTTGTTTGGATTTACAGTTATTACGTTTATCAACGCGTGGAAACATCACATAAAGGAGTATTACATCGCCTTGATATTATTTCTGTACTATCGTCCCCCTTTACTTATTTTACCGTTTCATCAATTCGATTCGGCCGTTTCATTATAGATGAATTTTGCTTCACATTATAGGCGCAAATTGTATACTGCATGCATTGATTTTGTTTTTAAGGATTGCACTTATCATGTTTATCAACGCGCCACCATTATAAAAGAAAGAGCCTTGGTGATACCTTCTCTCTAATTGTCTACCTTATCTATTTTATTTACCGTTCATCAATTCGTTTGTCTCAGTATACAGATTCGCTTTTGCTTCACAGAAATAGGTGGAAATTGTGTTACTGTCGTGCAGGTTATATAGAGAAAAGGAGTGATACAAGTTTTACCATGCAGTATATTCCGCCTATTTGAGTATATACAGGAGAACTAAACTAACTTTTATTTCCATTCAGATGTGAACAAAAGATTAGTTTCGCTTCTCTCAATTGGCGGAAAAGGGTGTAACTGATAAGTGAATCTCTTCCTGCTTATTTCTTATGTACTTATTTATTGCATTTCCCTCCCATTGATTCGATTGTCTCGCTAGATACACCCAAAACACAGAGATCGACAATTCAGATTAGCTTTGCCTTACTGAAATACGCGGGAAGGGTGTTACGGCAAGGAGACACCTCTTTGTGTCATCTTTCTCTATTCATTTACCTCTTTTACGTTTTTTTTTTCAATTTGGTTGTCTCTTTATATCTTTCTCCTATAGATACGTCCAAATAGATCGAACATTTAGATAACTTTCGTTTTAATCAAGTACGTGGAAAGTGTGTTAATGCAAGTTAAAACTCGTATTTACTCTCTGTCTATTCATTTAGCTCATTTCATTTACCTTTTATTAAATTCGGTTGTTTCATTACGTCTTACTTCGATACACCCAAATCTAAGACAGCAACAGTTCAGATCAATTTTTGCTGAACATAAGTTCGTGGAAAATTAGTTACTGCAAGTTTAAACTTTTCTAAATCCTTTCCTTATCTAAACAGAGAGATCGAATATTTATACTTCGTCAAGTACATGGAAAGTGTGGTAGGGCAGAGTGAAACTATACTCTTTATCTTTTTATTAATCCCATTAACCGTTCATCAAATAGGGTGTTACATTACACCTTACTTTGAAACGCCCAAAACAAAGATATAGACAGTTTAGATTAGTTTTGCAATAACCCAAGTCTCTTATATGTACGATGAAAATGAAAACAGAAAACAAATACATTTCTCTTTTAACGTCTGAAAATATACGTTTACATGTATTTTGCCTGAATATAAAGTTAAATCAAAATAGTGCATTCATTCAACAAGTTAATTCAACAAGTCGAATGCATCACCGCATAATATGCAATGCCACGTTTTCTGCCAACATGCAGTCAATCGATTTCCGTTCACAACCACATGTTATCAAACCTCAGTATGTTTACCAAATAATGTAATGTATGTTACAGACTTAATTAAAGTCAATAACATACATAATGCAATTTTTTAAAACACAGATGTGGATTTAATAGGTTAGATAAAGGGACCAACTCTAACGCAATGAAATAGGCCAGGTTTACATGTAAGGACATTGTAGCTTCAAGCATTAAAGTCATACCTGTAAAGTGTCCAAATCCACGAAAATTACTTGGAGCTTCCTCGTTTCTCTTCTACCGTGTTGTTTAGCTTATGGTAAGAGAAGAATAAAATAGGGTTTGATTTTTTCAAATGTCCCTTTAGTATGAAGATAATTATCATTGAAAATCATTATTTCTAAAGCGTTAATCAACGCAATAGGAAAAAAGTACAATTGTCTTAGCTGAGAACGTCCGCATGCAGCACCCGTGAGAACATTCCGGAGATTGAACTTTGAGCCGAGCGAGTTCAAATTCCATGAATTATGTACTACGTGTGTAAAAATACACGGGTGCGAATATCTCAAACGGATCATTCATTACTGCGACAAAAGTATGGCAGACCATCAGTATTCGGTGATAAAATATGAACTCAATATTCGTTTTTTTCACTAGGTAAACAGTGTTCGTTTTCTTTCAAACTTTCACAAATCTTTCAATTGTATTTTACAATGATATTGATATAGGATGAAGTCTCAAATGTCATTTTGTGCAATATCTGACACTTTACAGGCATCACTTTAAGTAGTATACCAGAGGGTTTTTTTTTTGGAACAACGGACAATTTCATCCCCTTCCTTCCCCATCCGTGATTTTTCTGGACTTTTTCCGTTTACATTGTAGAAACACAAGTCAATGTAATACAAACATAACATACTATATCAAATACACTATATCAAATGTACCGCCATTTTGATTGGGGCAATAATGTTTTTCCCTCATCATTGCTCATGGGAATTCCCCAACCATTCACCTAACTAATTAAATTAAACATTGTTGTAGCCTGGCCCGCAGGATCTCCACCGACACCTCCCGAGGTGTCACTCGCTTGCTTTATTGGTATTACTGCAATACCCGATACCCGCGGGTCAGCACATTGTACTATGATACTGTATCTGTTTCAGTGACCGCACCTTTTTGTTTTTGTTCTGTTGTAATTATGTTCATAACATTTGTTGTACATATGTTATTTTGTTCAATAAAAAAAAATAAAAAAATAAAAAAATAAAATTAAAGGTGTTTCAAATTCGTTTATACAGACGTGTTATGTATACAGTGCGCACAAACTGGTCTCGTTGGGAATGTGCAGACCGCCCACTACATCCCCACACATACTATTCTTTCCTGAAATATCAAAAGTATGAATTATCTGGGGTAGATGTGAAAACATTGTTGAATCATATGTTGGATGAGTATAGAAGGACACAGTGGCGTAGCTATAGCATAATTTGACGGGAGAGGAAGAAGGGGGGGAAGGCAGTGGCGTATCATGGTTCGTCTGATTGGGGGGCGCACCTTATGTATTTCTTTGTTTTTTATGTTTTATATTGTTGATTTTTCTTCTAATTATGGGGGGGGGGGGGGCACACGACCATCATTGTCGTCTAGCACTCACTGGTAACGGACAATTTGGCCAATATTCCTAAAACCACGCTAGCTTATTTCAAATTTAGATGATGTGTGATAAACAAAGCTTAATTAGCCCTATATCATCCAAAATAGACTTGGCTTGAAACTAAGCTAGTGCATGGAGTTTGATGAATATAGGTAACAATGTATTTACTCAGTGTGAAGAGCATTATCTTGAGTGGGAAAGGGTTAACGAACTCCTCCCAGCCTTATTATTTTGACTCAGTCTCTTCCCACGTACTGTATCAATTATAGGGTGTGCGCACGTTCATCGGACGAATATTGCTGGGGAGCCTTGGCAAAAGACTATCGATTACCCGGCCGGCACCCTTTACGAATCAATGAACGGAATGCATGATGCCTTGGCCACATATAACTTTTATAAGTCACCTGTTTATAGCCCGGTCACATATCAACGGATTTCGGAAACGGATGTCAAACGGAGAGCTAAATTTTCCATCCGTTCTATACGTTTCTTGTCCGTTCCTTGTCCGGTGATGTACGTTGTTCTATCTTTTGTACATGAAGCAATGGAGACGACTTTCATCACCGGATAATTTCATTTCGCAAATTGTCTATTCGTTGGGCATACGTTTCCGATATCCGTTGATATCTGACCGGGCCATTAAGTGAAAACCTGCCCAGGAGGGAGGGGAGGCGGTTACGTATGTTTATACTTCATACTCATGTACCTACATCAGTGGTCTTGAGCACGTTTATTGGGCTATTGATTACCTAGTCAAGATTCTTGACCTGTTTTGAAGTTGCATGCACCAACTGCACTGAGACCACGCAACGCGCGCTATACCAAGCAGTAATATTCATGCCCCTGTCAAAACAAGGTCAAGACGATTCGGTGAAAATGGGCGTGGAAAAAATCGCCGGTTCGCAGCGCACGTCAATCATTATTCATGAGCATGGTGCGAGCGCTGAACTATTTTGTGTACGATCGCTACGATCATCGTGCTACGTCATTATGCCGCAGCTAATCACGTTTGGCTAGGTGCCAATGCTAATTAACATTATCCTTCGTTTGCGAGAGGGAAATCTACGGAATCAACCGGACTGTCTGCCGGTTCCAGATTACTCATCATGCGACAGTGCAGCGCATGTCGGCTGCTAGCGCTAGCTACTAGTATTGGTAGGCAGTCCGGGCAGCGGACTATTGATTACCCGACACTCTTTACGAATCAATGAATGGAATGTGGGATACATCATGATGCATTGGCCACATTTTTAAGTCACTTGTTTGAGTGAAACCTTAACTCTTTCCTTCCTATTGGGTCTTTCCAAAAGGTGACCCCCCCCCCCCCCCCCCGATTTCTGACACCCCTGACACCCTTTTCCCCCATTCACTTTGTACACAAACTATACCACACAAACACACATGTCTTTTTGTCTCTCCCATTTAAATATGTACAGTCTACATGTACGTCCGCATACACGCACGTACGTTAGCATTGCTGGTACCTACACAAGCACATCCCTGGCCCTGTGTGCACGTGTGTGTATATGCAGTGTGTTACTGTGTGTTGAAGTTTTCCACGACCATTTGGTGGCATTATTCAATGTGTTTTGTTATGTGTGTGACGTGTGTGTGTTGCATTGCATTGGACGTAAATGTTATTGCGGTGTATGACTTTTGTGTATCGCTTCAGCGTGTAGTGACACTTTAGTGTGTTTGTGTGGTATAGTTTGTGTACAAAGTGAATGGGAAAAAAGGGTGTCAGAATAGGGGTGTCAGGGGTGTCAGAAATCGGGGGGTCACCTTTTGGAAAGACCCCTTCCTATTAAAGTAACTTATCCCCCAGAAAGTAATGCATGATACACCTGATTCCCATATGGTTAAAGGGGCGCGGCCCTATGTTATATACTTCCAGTTCCTTTTCATGTACTTTAATATATCAGTGTGTGAGCTTATTATTATTATTTTTAAATCTTTTTTGAATTTTATTTATTTTTAATTTTTTAATTATATTTTATTGATTATAGTACCCGACACTCTACGAATCAATGAATGGAATGTGTGATGCTTTCACCACGTACAAATCACATTTTTGAGTAAAACCTTTACTCCTTCCTTTCCCAAACTAACCTTGATGCACTAGGTTCAAGTATACAAAAGTTTACCGGGGCGTGGGTTGCCCTATGTTATATTTTCTTGTCACGTTGCACGTACAGTATCAATTAGGGTGTGCACACGTTTATTGGGCGATCGATTACCCGACACTCAACGAATCAATTACTTAATGCATTATATAGTTTGCCACAGGCAAGAAGTCACCTGTTTGATGTGCTATCAAGGGCACATGCACTGTAGGACCTTTTGGTTTATGTATACCAATACTAGCCCGCATCAGTTTCATAGCTGCCAGCCAGCTTGTTAATGTTAAAGGTGCGAATGCCCTACTGGCCACTGATCTATGTATATACTGGATGTTTCAGTTTGACAACATAGTCATAACGACAGAAATAACAACGAAATCATTATCTCTGTTCATGAATCATGTTGTGAATTAAAGTCCTATGCACACCAATCTTGTTGCAAACATCGAAACATTATACGAATACAATAATCTCGTAATAAACTGAAACTGCTGACAAAATGCTCTCAAATAATTATGCATAAATGATACTGTATGGTACAGATGATTTTCGTGGCACTGTCCAACGTCAACAAATGTGTTGGCAATGGGATGCACACATTTGATCAACTCCTTGTCAAATTTGCGTGTGGAAAATGGGTAACAAAGGTACTAGATCCCTTTGAAACACTGCACTTGTTCATGTCGGAGACTTTTACAGTGCCTGCTGCATCCGGAGCGTGGCTCACCAGGGACGTTACATATTATGTTAAACACACATGTGACATTTAGGTAAAGACGGGAACAACGAGTTCCATATTGTCACCAAGGATTACCATGGGGGCCGGGGAGGGGGGGGGGGGGGGGGGTCAGGCTGTGCAGATAATGTGATATATTTCCACAGGCGGGGTTGCCCTCGACCTTATTCCCTCTCCCTTGACCTTATAGTCATAGTAGCATGAATGTATCTTCTCACATCGGACAACATTCGCATGTGTTATAAGATAATTTCAAACTAGATACGGTTTTAATCGTTATTCGTGTATTATATAAGTAGTTTCATATCTACGATGACTCTAATCATGTAAAAATTGATTTTCTGTAAAAAATCTATTTTCAATAAATTGCATGAAAGAAAAATTCGTTAGGCGGGGATATACGAAAATGATGGTCATGGTTGTTTAGCGTCACTTTTGCGTCTTTAGAAGCAAATGCATGAGGGTACATATTTTATCATTCAATAGACAATCGTAGGGAGTGGTGTTATCGACATACACAAATACAATGTCTAGGTATATTTTCTACGTGATACCAGATTTCAACGGTTGATCGAAAAATAAACTGTAATGTTGGCAAGAGCCATCATTGTTCGGAGTCGAGAAAATTGATGCATAATTACTCCTACGAGTGCATACACTTTTCCTCTAGTATCCACTGGCTCATTGGAGAGGGATTGGCTTGAGGACTGCAACCCAACGAAGTTTATCATTTGTTTTAATTGTTTCACCAGAGATAAGTTCAGTTATGTGCAGTTATACATCTATCCTTGTCTTCCGAGGTATGCGTATTAAAATGGGAACTTCGTCAAATAATAGGCGCGTGAGCCCCCCCCCCCCCCCCCCTCCCCCACCACACACCCTTAACCAATTGTTGGGTACGTACGCCAATGCTACTACCAACTACAATGATGGTATGTTCCTCCTCGTGGCGCAGCAGGATCATCTTCAACATCCTCTTATACACATTATCATGACAAGCCTACAGGCTATATTATGAGTACTCCCGTCTATTTAAAGCATATTTTGCACGTACATACGAGAGACTCTTAGTATTTGCATTATAAAGCTGCGTTCACATTGGAGCGAATTTCCGCAACGAAAATTCGCCGAGGAAAAGTGTTCACACCAGAGCGAATATTCACCGGCTTTATGCAAATTACCGCTACATAGTGTGAACGGTCTAATATGAATAACACTAATTTTATCAGTGCGAATTTTCTCGGCGGACATTCGCCGCGGAAATTTGCTCCAATGTGAACGCAGCTTAACACAGGTGATTCAACTTTATAAAGTTGAAACGAGTGCAATTCGACTGAGCAAAGTACATGAAGTAGAAAGGTAAACGACCCATTCTGCCATTATAGCAAGCAGCCAAATGCATATATAGGCAACAGCCTGCCGTACACACACACACACACACACATACACATACATACACACACAGCACGCACGCACACACACACACACACACACACACACACACACACACACACACACAAACACACACACACACGCGCGCACGCACGCACGCACGCACGCTCACACATGCACGCACGCACGCACACACGCACACACGCACACACACACACATACACACACACACACACACACACACACACACACACACACACACACACACACACACACACACACACACACACACACACACACACACACACACACACACACACACACACACACACACACACACACACACACACACACACACACACACACACACACACACACACACACACACACACACACACACACACACACACACACTTGAACAAAGGCCACATAGTTACCTAACGGTTATAGCGAGTAAGTTGTTTTCAAATTCTCATGTCCATGCATTTCCATATTCATGTTATAACACATGATGTCTGCAGAGACAATATTAAATGGTATAACATTTTTTTAAATCTCCAAAAGAAACGAGTAGTTCATAAAACACTCCACCTAGTGGGGTGCTAAACATCCACCCTCATTTAGACACAAAAGTATAGGGTAGCTGTCTCGTTCCGCACCCCGTAGGAATTTGTGAGCCCTCAATTTTTCATTGGTATACAGAGAAACATAATCTTACTCATAACACCATTTTGATTGGGTTTTAAAGCTTCCCCCTCACGCGAATCTTCCCCAACATTTCGCCCGCCACCACCAGGTCTGAGTTAAAGGGTTTATGAAAGGGGGTTGTCAAAATATGCACTAACATAGTCGTATATGCCCACTGAGCGTCTTGTGAAACTTTCATGATAAATGAAATTCATAAAGCCGAGTAATGAGCGAAAAGTGTAAAGGGCTATATTTGCTGTATCAATGGTTATAATACTCCTCACAATGTTTTTTCCTTAAAATTACATCATAGAATACTGGAGAAAATAGGAAGAATTTATTTTTCAAAAATCAACAACTGGTTTCATAATTAGTAAGGTATTTAAAGCAAACAACAAGGCATGGAACAACCACTAACGCTGCAAGCTGGTTTGTATGATTTAGCAGACAAAAAAGATTTTCTAGAATTATCTCTTTAAACTGGCCTGTGGCTACTCAACTGCCGCCAGTGCCTCTTCATCGCCACTTTGAATCCCAGACAGATTTCCTGGAGAAAGTGATCAACATCATCAGCGCAAGGGATATTCAGGATTTGAGGATTTAGTATTGATTGAGCTTACTGGCTTGCAAGAGTGTGGATAATACTGATGAATATTCCAAGGCCGGAATCAAATTCAATCCTTAACACATTTCAGTGAAGATTAACTTCATTCCTGGCTTGAGTAAGCTACTTCAAAGCAAAAATTGGGACTCTCTATTCTGTTTATCAATTAAGTAAAAAGTTTTTACCAACACTGACGTCACAATATATGTGTTTGTTAAGTTACGAGGTTTTGTTTTATTTAAAGGGGTAGTTTAGTTTTGGTATAGAGGGCGCTGCACGAAATAAATTTGTTTGTAAGATAATGAAAAACCGAGTGTAAAATATGAAAGAGCATACAATTTTAATGACAGAATAAAGTCAATAAACTTTATTTGATCAAAATCGGTTCAGAAACGGCTGAAATATCAATAAATATATCCGATCGGATATTTCAAAAAAATAAAAATAAAAATGCTTACACTTTTTCAAAAATGTTCAAAAGAGGATTTTTAAATAGTTGTGGGTAATCCCTATATTTAATCATTATTTCAACAAAACATCACATGCATAATTTTGTATGATAAATGGTTCAAACCAATGCTTTTTAGAGAGCGCCCTCTTGTGTTTTAATAGCTCTTTTGGAATGATAACGGGCTTTTTACTTAGTCGTTTGTAATTTTCTATACCTTTCAAGCATGGTGGAGTTATAAATATTAGTTTTTAATGTTATTGTGCAGGTTTTGGTTACTAAAGCTAATCCTTACCAAAACTGTATACTACCCTTTTAAGGACGTTCCCCAGTTAAAGTGAAGTCCATGTCAGTTTCTTCAAACTTTCCATACCGTAACTTTGACCCATCCGAAGCCCAAATATGCAAATAAAACCATAGGTTCGTGTGCTTGTTTTTCTTCTACGGGACTCTGAAAATTATGGCAATCTGACGTCCAGTATAGAATGATAGCGTTACAGGATCAAGGCCATGATAGGCAACAAAATGTCCAATAGCAAACTTAAATCCCCATAATTCTTTCAAAATCCACGTAATTTTCTCCAAACTTGGGAGAATTGTAGAGAAAGGTATCCAAAACGAGGAAAACAAATTTAAAGTTCGGGGTGTATGCTCTCAATCTTGCCAGCAGCGCCCTCACGCGGCAGAAAACACCAATATCCTAAAAATCCTTCTCAGGGACGTTTTCTGTTAGGGGTGGGATAATGGGCAAGGTTCATAAAACTTATGCTGTACATTCAAAACCCATGTCACTTTTACGAAACTTGCCAAAATTATAGAGAAAGGGTTACTGAATACAGAAAAACTATAAAAATGGGGGGTTCGTGTGCTCGTTTTTGTGCTAGCAGCGCCCCCATGCGGCAGAAAACATCGTAAGACCACAAAATCTGGTCGGGAACCTATCCATTGATGCACTAATGGGGTGGGTTCATAAAACTTATGCTGTACATTCAAAACCCATGTCACTTTTACGAAACTTGCCAAAATTATAGAGAAAGGGTTACTGAATACAGAAAAACTATAAAAATGGGGGGTTCGTGTGCTCGTTTTTGTGCTAGCAGCGCCCCCATGCGGCAGAAAACATCGTAAGACCTCAAAATCTGGTCGGGAACCTATCCATTGATGCACTAATGGGGTGGGTTCATAAAACTTATGCTGTACATTCAAAACCCATGTCACTTTTACGAAACTTGCCAAAATTATAGAGAAAGGGTTACTGAATACAGAAAAACTATATAAATGGGGGGTTCGTGTGCTCGTTTTTGTGCTAGCAGCGCCCCCATGCGGCAGAAAACATCGTAAGACCACAAAATCTGGTCGGGAACCTATCCAGGGATGCAATGATGGGGTGGGTTCATAAAACCTATGTTGTACATTCAAAACCCATGTCACTTTCACAAAACTTGCCAAAATTGCCATGATAGGGTGGGGAAATATTCACAAAGGACGGTCCATATGTTGGTGTTTTTTTTTTGTGTGTGTTTTACTTGCAGCGCCCCCATGTGGTATTTTGTGTGTTAAACTCCACACCGCCGGACAGGTTCTTTCGCCAAACTTGACATAATTGTGGAAAAAGTGATAGGCCTACTGGAGGAAGACAAATCAGGAAACGGGAGTTGTAATATATTAGTCTGCCCTCCCAATGAAAAAATAATTCTTGTTCTATAATAGTGTTGATTGTAGATTGCATTTGTTTGTTGTTGCAGTGGTTGATATGCTGTAAACTGTCGCGATGTACTTTGCGTCCCAAAAAAGAATGAAACATAGAGAAAAAAAACAGAACCCTGAAACAGGGGTACTTAACCCACTGATAGAGTTTCACAGTGTAAAAACAATTCTTGGACAAATCATGCTTAGTATCAGTGAAAATGTTTAACACGAGTCAAAAGTAAGAGAAAAAATATCTGCCCAAATTTGTTGCAATTCAATGTAGGCCTACAGTTGTTTTCTCACACGAAACCTTGAAATGCAAATGATCGGGCAATCCTCAAATTGGAAAACATTTCGCTGACTTAACACTATTATCAAATTGGCAGTATTTGATCCCGAAAATGAAAAGGAAATGTTTCTTGTTGCATTCATAATGAAATACATCACCTTGAAAAAATATTATAACAAAATAGTGAGTGTAATATTGCCAATTTGATGATAGAATAGATCTTTTGCCTCTTGGAAATAAAATATGTTTGGGCCTCTGTTGCCAATGGATTGAACCAAGATAAATGAAGGTGCGTGTGTTTGTCACAACGTATGATCAATATGAACTCAAATGCCATCTCTAGAGTCCTACATTCTTACATTGTTTTGATTAAAATTTGGTCAAGTACCCATTTACAACAATTCTTAGTGAAGACAACACAGTTAACAGTCAAACATGGGTAAATGGAAATGTATTAGGCTTTTGAGATGACATGAAAAACATACTTTCCTTGTCGTTTTGAACTTCCTATCTAAAAGAGAGGTAGGCAAAAAAGAAGGTAGTGGTCAAAAATTCATGCCATTATTGAATGTCATCAAATTATAACAACCTTGTTTATGATTTGAAGCAGAGGTGCGTAAACGTATTCATACGTCACAATTAGATACGCGCAAAGCCATTCATGCGTCATCTGACCAACCTGCGCAGTTCGGATGCGCACAAACATAACTGGGGAACGTCCTTAAGTCAAAGTCTTAAATACGATTTGAATTCGTTCGAGAAAAGTGTTTTCCATGAATGACCCGACATAGATAATTATTATCTTTAAAAGCGGACTAGCAAAGTTGGGGATTAAATCTTTCACGAGCCCCTTTTGTCGCCACCTTTAGCTTCCATACGATTGTCTAGGAGAGTATTATGATTATCATGACATTAATATTCCATATTCTATAACCTATTGCAAGTAAGCCAATGCCTCACGTCTAAATTTAGTAAGACCAGTTTTAGGCAGAACAACCTATATATCATTTAAAACATATAGAGGAAACTGAAGTTAAAGTCCTTCCCGTGCCAATTGTGGCACGATTCATTAGCCCTAGGCCACACGTCTACTAAATGTAGCGAAAGATACAGACGGGGGCCAGTCCTCTGGTAACTCGTGTGATTAACTTTCCCTTCTCCATTCTATAAATACCGAGCGCCTGGCTAGAAGGCAGAAGGTACCATTTAAAAAGTCTTTACTAACTATGACCCGGTCTGGGCTCGAACCCGGGACCTCCCGTGCATGAGGCGGACACTCTAACCGCTCCACAGTTACCAAATTAAACATAAGCAAAAAAAGTGGGCTTCGTCGGGAATCGAAACAAAGCCCTGCAGATTGCTCTAACCATTGAGCAACAATGCCATATTGGTGATGGTTCTTCCTAGGCTTAGTAATTAAAGGGGTAGTTTAGTTTTGGTAAGGCTGAACTTAAGTAGCTAAAACCTGCACAGTAACATTATAAACTAATAGTTATAACTCCACCATGCTCGAAAGGTATACAAAATTACAAACGACTAAGTAAAAAGCCTGTTATCTTTCAAAAAGAGCCATTCAAACACAAGAGGGCGCTTTTTTAAAAGGCATTGGTTTCAACCATTTTTCATACAAAATTATGCATGTGATGTTTTATTGATATAATGATTAAATAGCAAGATCATCAACAACTATTTAAAAAACGCTTTTGAAAATTTTTGAAAAAGTGCAAGCATTTTTTTTTTTTCTTCTAAAAATCATCTAATTATTTGGGCCCCAAATAATTATAAGATCAGATATATTTATTGATATTTCAGCCGTTTCTGGGTCGATTTTGACCAAATAAAGTTTATTCTGCCATTAAAATTGCATGTTCTCTCAATTTCGACATTCAGTTTTTCATTACCTCACAAAAAAATTGTGATGTGCAGCGCCCCTCTCTACCAAAACTAAACTACCCCTTTAACATGTAATTGTCGGGGCCCATATTCATAGAAGCCCGCTAGCTTAGTTGCATGCTAAGTCATGTTTTGGATGAGGTGGCTAAGAATCAAACACATGAACATGTATTTACTAACTAGGGTTAACTTTAATATTAGGTACCTAAGGCTAAACCAGCTAACCCTAGTTGGGGACTATAGGAAAACTGTTTGAAAACTGCTCACTTAACTGTATCGTGTAAAATGCACTAAGCTTGGAACTAAGCTTGCAGGGTTTTTATGAATATGGGTCCATACTCACTGCATGATTGTTGGTATAAAACTGAATAGCCTGGTCACGTGAAGCATAATAATTTTATTCTATATTTGTATATTTTTTGTTGTTTAGGTATTGAGTTTAAACCAACCATTTTCCAACGGTCAATGTGTAACAGTAACATGGATTGTCCGATCCAGATATTACAATTTTTGGCAGCATTGAACTTTGCAAAAAATTGCGAGCACAACAACTATTAATAACATCGATTTATTTTCGACCGGAGGACAAGCGAAGTTTTGGTACGATCGAGGCACGCATTCAGTCGAGCATGAATAATATATCGCTCTTATATGTCAACATTGAAACGAGATGAATGTCAAGGCTGACTGTATTAGGAATATTTGAGACAGTACTGGGGAAACAATGTTTCAAACGTGGGGGAGGGGTGGAGAGGCAGGGGTATGTATTGGGGTCTGATCTGTGGGTCATATTAGACCTGATGGGGCCAACATGGCCAAGATGGCGTACAGGACCAACAAAGAAATAAATCCTATTTTGACAGCGGGGGGGGGGGGGGGGGGGGGGGGGAGGGGCGGGGGCAATTAGTGTGGCGTCTGGCGAATGCGGTGGTGGGGGCAAAGTACCCTTTTGTCCTCTTACCTGTAACCGTCACTACCTTGAGAAGAACCTTGACTGTTCACTTTCGATTAATGAAGTAGGTTTCTCATATAAAACATCTGGATGCTTGGGTGATTGGAATGTCTTAAAACTATAGAGGCATTTCAAAAATAAAAAAACAAATTTATCACCACTGCCTAGCTTTCTCCTATATTCCTTCACATCCTACGCAGGGTTGATCAAATATTCCTTCAGGCGGGACCATCCTAGATAATTGTCCAGAGCGTTATCTAGATTCTAGAAATGCACTGCTGTGGATTTATAAATCCCTCTATTACGAAAAAACAAAACACTTGATGATAAAAGGCGCTTAATCCACTTGATAACTTTGAGCAAGCGGATTCATCTGTCATGATCTGCACTTAACTATATGGAAATGCATTGCTCCATATTTTGTTTTAGATCGCAAAATATGTTCAAAAATATAAATTTACAGCTAGCCACATGGCTTATTATTATACAGATTCCATACCATCAATTTCCTCTGCAGGGATCACCGTTAATTGTTGCAACTACAGAAAAGGTTGCTGTTAAAAGATAGGTGGCAACTTAGACAAGGTA
>JBAMJV010010716.1:0-71122 GCA_037951105.1 Echinarachnius parma | reverse complement strand
GTTGGTTTATCAGAAATTGTACTCTGCAAATGTGAATTATTACACATGCAGGCTACATTTGCCAACATCATACGCGCGTTTATAAATGACGTATGAATACATTTGCGCGTCTCATTATGACGTCTCATATTATACGTTTACGCATCAATGATATAATACGCGCAAGTAATTTTTATGGGTTAAACATGTTTAATCAGTAATTTGAGATCTAATGGTCTTCCTTCATGAACAAGACGGATTACTATGTACTTTTTATTTAGTACTATTATCGTAAATCTTTATTCTTCTTCTATCATTCTTCTTTATTCTTCTTCTATCTTTCTTTCCTTTTGGAATCTTTTCACTCCTTTGTATCAGTGCAATAATAAACATGTAATTTAATGAAATTTTGTTTCGGGGTTCACTGCTAGTAGTATTCGTTTTATATGTAGATTTTATGTATATGTATGTAGATTTTATGTATAGGCTAGTCATATCTATTGTTTTGTAAATTTAAATGTTTTTGATCATGTATATTTATTATGTAGCAACTTGCCAAATGAATTTTCCCCTTTTCTGTGGAACGGAATAAAATGAGATGAATGAATGAAATGAATGATTAAGATTTATGTTACTGTTGATGTTTCGCTCTGGATAGCTTGAATTATAATAATGATAATGTTGACTGGCTTGTTCTTTCGTGATATATCAGAAATATTAAATTTGTTAGGATCATATTGCATTCGTCTTCGACTCGTGCAATATGATCATAGCGGATGCAATATTCCTGAAATGCGACTCAAGGCCAGTCAATATTATATAAATATTTTGGCAATATGTGTGTTATGTATTGACTTCATTCACAATCATGAAAATACTCTTGACTATTTATTCATGCAGTATTTACAACACAATGACAAGATCAAGATTATAACGTTAAAATCCATAATTACTAAAAATGTAATTGTCTACCCTGGCATATATGATAACAAAACATTCTCTAAGTATAAAAAAAAGTACTAATTAACACATTTTACATGAGGAATTCATTTGGTTATATAATAGCTGCATCACATGTAAGTATACAATATGTAGAACAATGTAGAATTTTAAAAATTATGTTATGCATCCATTTATATTGTCGAAATACAAGTGTATACATAAATGTACATACATACTCAAATTTCTTAAAAATAAGAATTCAATATCTATTTTCTAAAGTATAACATGCTATAAAAACACACCTGCATACATTTCCCATCACAATATTTTAGTAGTCCTTCAATTTAAATGTGTACCTTGTGACATGATATTCATATTCAATATAGGGACACCCGATTATAACAAGGTCGTCGGGACTGATGACGCTACCTCGTTATACGCGGCACCTCTTATTAACGATCTCATACAAGAGCACATTAAAATACACATATTGATAAAACAAACATCTGTTACGAGTAATGTGTCATGTGTTGTATAAGCAATACCCTGTAATTGTTACTACATGTATATCATTTTTGTGAACAAATTAGTACTGTAGAACAAACAAAACGGAATGTTAACTGGTTTGGGTACATTAAATTAATTCAGACAAGACATGATACTGTAGTCAATAAATGTATCATAATTATGCATGTTCTCATTTAGAAAGCGATTCAAATTAATTTAGCGAGGAAGAGGCACTCAACCTTTAAAAATTGTGAAAGACACGTAATCTTCAAAACCAAACAACATTTTTTGACGAAAATCCGTTCAGAGATTGCTTACGTTTTTATAAATATAGTCATTCTAATAAGAACGCGAGCGTTAACTTTTGTTCATCACTAAATGGCTTTTAACAACATTATTTGTTTAAATAGAGGGCTGCAGCCATCGATATCAATGGCTGCCATCGATATAAAATATATCAATGATGGCTGCATGCTCGAATTCAAATAAATTCCGTTAACACAAGAGGGCACTATTCAGACACCTAGACACAGCACCTAAACATACAACCATGTTTGCTCAAAATTTTAACTATGATTGTTTTTTCTTCCAAAAATAAACATTCAACAGAAAATAAACAGGAATCAATTTAAGGTTTTGTTTTCATTTGAAAGCTCAGTAGAATGATAAGTTTAAATTTTCCCATGGTAATACACAAGTTATAGACAACAAAATTTCTTTCACTTCAGTTTCCTAAGTATACATGGTAAAATTTCATATTTACATGATTACATTTATAGAAAATAAGGATATCATATAATCACAATATATAAGTATCAATAGATACATATTTGCAATGGCATTATATTATATTACACACGCACTATTATTCATGCAGAATTGAAATTGATTATTTCTTTGTTAAGAATAAAGGCATGAATGTTTAAACAAAAACAATTGGTAAATAAATATAAATTTATAACAGACATGAAATGAAATCTATTTTCTTTTTCCGCATTGGTTTTTAATGATTGGTTACCAGTTAAAAGAGAAAATAGATACAATTTTAGAAAATCGAATAAATATGACACTTTTAAATGCAAAACTTTAAGATTTCAAAATAGTGCTCTTCCTTACCTTGTTCGTATTTTAAACAATATATAGTTCAACTTTGTATGATCATTTTTTTCTTATACATGTATAATTGTGTATTTTGCTGTTTGCATATTTCTTATCGCCTTTTAAACTTTATAACTTTTAATATGTTTGTTAATCTTTGCACTTTGTAACAAATGTACAATTCAGCCTTTGGCTGCCAACTATTTGATGAATAAACTCTTTTCAATTCAATTCAATTCAATTGGTCTAAAAACTATGCCTCCAATTGATGGTTCTCATATTCAAATTGTTGAATGTTCCTCGCCCGATTACCTGGGTCAATATTCCTAAAACCACATTCACTTAGTTGCATTCTCCCTTTTATATTAGTCTGATATCCATCGGATGCGTCCGGAATCAGAGTAGAGCGCAATATGGAAGGTTGCGAAGGTAAATGTTTGATGTAAAGTCCAATACAACGATTGAGCGGGAGGGGGAGCGATTACCTGACAAAGAACAGGCGAATTTAACCTGTCAACTAAAATGATTTGTTGTAGTAAACTTGACCCTCTCATATAAATAAACTTAGAATTGAACTAGCTTGTGTGGATTTATGAATATCGGTCCTGGAGATATGATATTCCGTTAACCTGTTCTTACACTAAGTATGCAATTCGAGTGTGTTACCAGTCTTATTCCAAGTGTAACATCCTTCATGTCACACACAAAAAGCGTCATAAACATTATTTCATGTTTTGTAATGCGTCAACGTTGTGTACAGTTTTTGCAAAAAAAAAGAATAAGGCTATTTTTCGAAGATAGAACGGTCATTATATAACACAACAAATTGTTTTTAAATGATACCTTATTCAATGCATATCAATGTATATTTTTTCGAAAAAATGATTGGAAGATCTAAACATTTTTGTATTATTGTCATTGTTTTTATAATAATTAATAGCGATTATCTTGAATTTGTCTTAATGTTTGAATTATGCAAAGAAAATATCCAACATATTATAATCTTCCACGTTTTCTTATTTGTCAAACAGCAGAACAGTCTTACAATAACAAATGTCACAATAAACCAAAATGTTGACAATATATATACAAATGTTATATACAATGAAGAGATATGTTCCAAAAGGCGCTAAATCCTTTTGTATTAAAATTAAGTTTACAATACCAGTAATGTAAAACGTTATGGTGCTATCTAGAAATCCAAATTTGAGGACAGCATCAAACTATAGATTTTCAGATTCCCAAAGGCATGTGTATACACAGTTGGGCAAAGAGACCTGTTTTTTCGAAAGTTGAAAGTATAATTCATTTGAAGGGATCCAGTAACTTTGTTTGAATCAACCACATTCACGTTATAGCATGTAACGTGTTTGTCATGACTGGTTACTGTATGCGTGTATGTCTAAATTATGTATCAAGTTTATATTTTACCCAGGACTTTAATCTATCTACTCGGCCTTTTTCGACTACCATGACTGCTGGTTAAGGTCCAACAGGATCACCAGTTTGGGATTCGTTCAACATGTGTATGATATTGTTGTCGGCAATTTCAAGCAATTTCAGGAGCAGGCGCATGAACTCTAGCCGTTGTTTGTGATGCTCAGTGTTACCGACTTCTGGTCTTTTGTTGGTGACGTTACTAACGGATATAATGCGCTCAGGAAGAATATCGCCTGCCTTCAGTATCTCTTCTTTGATAGACAACTCTTCCGCTGTCAACTTGTCTTTATGAGTCATAACCAGCATTGGCCGTGAACCTTGAAGGCATAGAATAAAGTAAATTTCACAGAAGAGAGAGAAGGAGGAGGAAGAAAACGTAAGCGGGAACAAGAAAGACATCGTCATATTGGTTTTGTAACTAATACTACTGCATGTATTTAATTGCAAAAAATATAATTAACACTGTTTTAATTAACATAATGTTAGAATGTGAAGCACGATCTTCTTGAGCAAATGGCAATTTTGTAGGTACATTAAAGTGCAATCTTCAAGAATAAAGTCCCTCAACAGATACATTAAAGGGATAGTTGAGTTCTGGTAAAGAGATTACAGTTTTGGTCAAACTGAATGTTAGTAACCAAAACCTGCACCATAACATTACAAACTAATAGTTATAACTCTACCATGCTTGAAAAGAATTCAAAATCACAAACGAATGAGTAAAAAGCCTTTTATTATTTAAACAGAGGCGTTCAAACTCAAGATAGATAGAGAGATAATCAACAACTATTAACAAAATTATTTAGAAAATTTTTGAAAAGAGGAAGCATTTAAATAAAATTTTTAATGGTTGGTTCAAAATTAGGTAATATTTGTGGGGCCCCACATTTATTACAAATGGTTACGTTTATGGTTACATTTTAGATTATGATATTTACGAAAGGGGCGCATATTACACCCAGGGCTGGTTAGAACTCGGATAGAAACAAAAAATAGATTTTGTATGAGTCTAAGCCTACGAACTTACCAAATATTTGATAGAGGCGGTTGTTAAGATCAGAAATGAATGGCAACATGCCTTCGTTGCCTGTTGTGTTCGCCCTGTGAAGAAAACGATCATTATACTGTTGGGAATTACAGTCACATGGTAATTTTTGTAACCTCCCAAATGTTCCGAAAGTGGTAGTCATCGATATTCTCTAAAACATAGATTCGGTTATTTCCTCCTCATAAAAAAAATCATGGGATATAATTTTACTATAATACGTGTAAATTGATGAATTAGTCTGCTCAATTCATTTGTTAAACAAATATTTAAATTTAAAAAAATCATATATTCGTGTATTAAAATGAAGTTTTTGGGGTTGAAAATCGTTGGAAAATGGTCAATGATTTATTCCATTGAAAAAAGAAAAAAAAAGTCGAAAAACAAAGAAATACATAAGAAATTTCAAAAAACAAAGAAATAAATTAAAAATTGCAGTCGCGATTTTCAATGTTGCAAACATCTTAATTGAGTCATAAAAAATATTCACGCACAAAACTAGTATATTCTGAGCCATATCTAGTGATTTACAGACTAAAGGGGGATTTTTGCATAAATTTGCATACTTAATTGGTATAAATTATAGTGTTACAACCAGAAATGCACTGTACAGTGTACATCAGGGCTAGAATAGTTTTAGAGACATCCCCCAGAAAGCAGGAACTTTGTTTTAGATGCATGTATTGTGAATCATCCCCCATATCCCATCCTCCCGTGACCGACGCCAAAGATTATAGACTTACCTTAACACAATTACCGGACAGTGTATCTTGTCATCAGCTGTTTCAAACACAAAACAAAAATATGTTTGAATGCCGTAGATTCTTTCAGTTTCATTGAATATACTATTAGGTGTTAAAAAGAACACGTTTGTTTATATGGATGAATGATGCAGCTAATATCATATGGAATTAACATTAAAGCAGAATATACCCTATATAAAAACGGTATTTAATTATTGACCTTTTTCCTACAATAATTGTGTCAATAAGTCCACTCACTTGGCACATTGTTCCAAAAGTACCAGAACTACGATATCATAACACGATGTTCATGTTCTTAAATGATACTCATTTTGTTAAGACTATTGTTTTTTCTTTATTAATTCCCTTTCCTTATTACAAAGGGGGAAACTATGTTTAAAAGCATAGCAAAATACACAAGTAAAAGAAACGAGGAACGGCTTACTTATGCCAGAAACGATTGCATGAATGTGATTGGGATCGAAGTCTACCAAGCCTCGTGCGTTCTGAATGAAGATAGAGTTCGTAATATCGTAGGCTGTCTTTGTAGTGGCAACACCTCCATGCGCGGAAGCACTGGCAATCTCTATGTCCATGAACCTACCTATTCAATCAAAAAGTATATCCGGTATTATGGATGTCAGATGAAAACCGAAATATGTTTTGATAAATGTGATATTAAATCACGAGTAGGCTGGTACGTGCATTTAGGATATCATGATATAGTAGTTTAAAACAAAATTACCTTAATATAAACAATTTAAAATACACTGTTAAACACCAGGAAAATGTTAAAAATTATATGTAAAGCGTACACTATACGGTTAATTCTCTATACCAAAACTCAACTATCCCTTTAAACATCCAATATGCAAGTAGTTGTTTTTATGTCAGGCAAACTTCTGGCAAGCGTTCACTGTCTATATCAAGAAAATTGGAGAATTAAACATGAACATTCTTAGACATTTTGAAGTTTTTCAAAAACAAACATGATAATTACCATTTGCAGCGTAGTACAACGATCGAACACACGATGTTTTTCCAGAGCCATTTGTTCCAGTCAAACTTAGTTTGGTTCGTGCTGGCATTCTCGCTTCGTCGAACTCTCGTGTTTTCGTGCCCAGTGACCCAGTGGTATAATTCTCTATCTGTTTACTTAGTTTTGTAATTTCAGCTTCGACGGCTGTGATATAATTTATAAAGAAATTTAAAGTAATAGTACCCAGACTGAGGATGCTATGGATAATATGAAATAAAAAGTTGGTTTACAAACACTAAAATTCAAAACAGATTTCATGATTTATACGTTCATGCACTGTTAATCATGTAGACTAAAACAGTTATTTCATACGAAACAAATTAGATAATAAGTGAACATTATTTTGTTAAAAAAACAAATACATCAAAAGTGACAAGTGTGCTTGTGCGATTAGTGCACACGATTTCGTACATGATTCATGAATCTTGATCTCTTTAAAAAAAAAAATTCGTTGTTTTATTTGTTCGTGCTGTAAATTTGATTTATCATATCAATAAAATATTCCTCAAATTGTACTGACTAATTTGTTCAAATTTATCTTTATCTGTAAATACTTTTAAACACATTAGTTACTTGATAGTCTCACCAGGATAAGTAAGTTGAATCATATACCTAATGTTATTCAGTTCTGGCAATAATTTTTTATGTAAATCTGGCTGGTATGGCCAACAAAAACAAATATATTTGACATAACTTATAATTCTGTTTGGGTATCAAAATTACATGATTCCGGGTTACCAGCCATCTGGAACCCCGGCATGGGCCAGCCGTTCAAGTGCACCGCGTAATCAATATCATATTCGTAGATAACCATTGTATGTATCATCCGGTTGAGATCTATTTAGGCTTCACAGTTGTCGTATCCTGGACACACCCATTGACATTGCATTTTTATTTAATGTGTCAGATTACTTACCTTTCTCCTCCAATAAAAGAATGTCCTCTTCTCCGTCTTTCATGACTGCGGGATCTGAAGAACATACAACATTGGTACTACACATTGAAATTGATTGTGAATAGCTGAGAAACTGTCGCTACATTCTCTTCACAGTGATGATCGAGATAATTATTCAAAATTGTACTTATTGCTTAATAGAAGATCTAGCCGCGGTGAAACAAAAATATGCATTAATATGCAAATCAGGCGCATTCATCTAAGAATTGTTGCGCAGTGATACATGTATATTAATGTTAACAATGGATTACACATCCCCAATCACCCCAATATGGCGTCTTACTAAACACTAAAATCGATCATAGCATCGACCCATTGTGATACAAGAGACTGTCCCCCTTTTGCAAGCCAAATTTTAAAAGTTGCGAGGTTATTGTCTTATATTAAAAAAAAAATGTCATTTAACATGCCTGAACAAATTATAGCTTGAAATCTCTTTTCCGTGGAGTTATAGGCCTCATAATCATAAAACGACTGGCAGCGTTTAATTTGCATCATACGAGTATTCACCCGGTGCGAAATTTCGCACACGGATTCCACGGAGTACCACGTTGCTGCGCGTGACCGCTACGTGACCCGCGCTACGTGACCCACGCACAGATCAACAACGGCGTAAGGGAATACTAAACAAAATATCCAAACCTCGCTAAAACTGACACGTAATTGTATATTCTTCATTTTCGACACCTTTTTTCAACACCTTTAGAAATGTCGGCTTCACAATACCTTTACAAGAATAAGTACAATATTGTTGTAATATTATGCTAAATCAGTTAAACCGCCTTTATTGACCGATATATAGGTTGGTGGAGGGACGCATTGGTTTTTCATTCGTAGAATACAAATTACAGGGCTTTTCGATCTGGATTTTGGTGTGTGTGTGTGTTACATTCATCCCCATCCGTCTACTGGAAACTGTTCAGACGATTTGTAAAAGGCGGACGGTTCCTTTAAAGGGACTTAGTAACATTGTCCGAATCCTCAAAATAAAATTTTAATTCTAGCGGTTCCCTCATACCTTGTTGTATTCGTATTAACAATAAAATCATGGGACCGGTTTCGGTTTTTCAAATTTCCCTTTCGTTACAAAGATATGTACGATCGAAGTATTCAGATAAGAAAAATTCCCGTGGAGTTTTGAAACCGTGTACAAAGTGAGTGAGTTAGTGAATATCACTTTGCATTTTTGCTCATTACTTGGCCATGCAATGTCCATTTGACTTGAAATTTTTACACAATACCCTGTGGACATATGAGATAACAACAATATACATTGCGTCGACCCTTCATCAATTTTTGCACATGTCAAAGTTACTAGATCCCTTTAAGAAGATGCTAAAATAATTAGTGAAACACCCCCAGTTCAATGTTTTACTTAGCCCGTTTCCGTGGAGTTTTGAAACCGTGTACAAAGTGAGTGCAGTGAGTTAGTGAATATCACTTTGCATTTTTGCTCATTACTTGGCCATGCAATGTCCATTTGACTTGAAATTTTCACACAATACCCTGTGGACATATGAGATAACAACAATATACATTGCATCGACCCTTCATCAATTTTTGCACATGTCAAAGTTACTAGATCCCTTTAAGAAGATGCTAAAATAGTTAGTGAAACACCCCCAGTTCAATGTTTTACTTAGCCCGTTCTTGATTAAAATCTACCTTAACCGTTTGAATTAAATATGAACATTTGCTCAAGGATGACATGATCACACAAATGTTAACCCTGGACCTTTAGCTGCCGTACTATAACACTAGTTATTTTGCGAGGAGCTTGAAATCAGTTGTAATTAAATAGCATTGATAGTTAATACAAGTCTGCAATAATTATATGAAAATACACAGTTCATTATACGTACCTCGACGTTTGCGATAGAACCAGAAGCCTACGCCAAGTACAATCAGAATGCAAAGAAAAATCAAGAAGAATATTCCTACGATTCCTCCGGGCGAAAGTCCATTACGTGGTGCATCTTCAACTACAAAATAGAGTAACAACCAATTGATCGTGATTAATGATTAAATACCGTATGATTGTAATGAAATAATGTCATTTGAAAACCGCCATACAAACAAATTAGATGTACAACGATTTATCACGCAGTGTGTTGGTATAATAACTTCGAATTAGTTATTTACCACTGATGTAATCATATTAATAAATATACATCTGGATGATAATTATAGGTAAGCATGGTGTATTGATATATGCCTCGAGTATACTTCGAGTATGTATCAAAGGAAAATTTAAAAGTTATTCATGACAGTGTTATATGTATGTTGGAATATATATCAATTCACATAGGCGCTATGTTCATACCGACCCAAGTGTCATTATTATGTTCTAAATATTTCAAATAATATACACAAAGTATAGTAGTAGTCGAATTAGTAGTATTAGTAGTAGCAGTATAGTTGTAGTAGTAGTAGTAGTAGTAGTAGAAGTAGTAGTAGTAGTAGTAGTAGTAGTAGTAGTATTAGTAGTATTAGTAGTAATAGTAGCAGTAGTAGTACAGTAGTAGTAGTAGTAGTAGTAGTAGTAGTAGTAGTAGTAGTAGTAGTAGTAGTATTAATAGTATTAGTAGTAATAGTAGCAGTAGTAGTACAGTAGTAGTAGTAGTAGTAGTAGTAGTAGTAGTAGTCGTCGTCGTAGTAGTAGTAGTAGAAGTATTAGTAGTAGTAGTAGCAGGCCTGAGTAGTAGTAGTAGTAGAAGTAGTAGTAGTAGTAGTAGTAGTAGAAGTAGTAGTAGTAGTAGTAGTAGTAGTAGTAGTAGTAGCATTATAAGTAGCAGCAGAAGTAGTATGTTTAGAAATACAGAGTATACTTCGAGTATGTATCAAAGGAAAAATTAAAAGTTATTCATGACAGTGTTATATGTATGTTGGAATATATATCAATTCACATAGGCGCTATGTTCATACCGACCCAAGTGTCATTATTATGTTCTAAATATTTCAAATAATATACACAAAGTATAGTAGTAGTCGAATTAGTAGTATTAGTAGTAGCAGTATAGTTGTAGTAGTAGTAGTAGTAGTAGTAGTAGTAGTAGTAGTAGTAGTATTAGTAGTATTAGTAGTAATAGTAGCAGTAGTAGTACAGTAGTAGTAGTAGTAGTAGTAGTAGTAGTAGTAGTAGTAGTAGTAGTAGTCGTAGTAGTAGTAGTAGAAGTAGTAGTAGTAGTAGTAGCAGGCCTGAGTAGTAGTAGTAGTAGTAGTAGTAGTAGTAGTAGTAGTAGTAGTAGTAGTAGTAGTAGTAGTAGTAGTAGTAGTAGTAGTAGCATTATAAGTAGCAGCAGAAGTAGAATGTTTAGAAATACAGACTATTTGGTTCTCCGATGATGACTGTGATGCTTGAATTCCCTTTCACAGCATCTCCCTCCGCCACGCACTCGAGCATCCCTCCGATGCTAGTTCTTGGAACCTTTGATACATAATCCACACACAGAAAAAGTCCTTGTCGCAGATGATTATTATTAAATTATATATATTACGTCTCAGCGTTTAATCAACATCCACATTTAAATTTATACGGTTCTATGGTTGTGTAAATTCTTCCATTATTAGATTGAGCAAATTCTGTATCTACTAGTTATAGTACCAGTGGTTGTTTTGTGAACTGACTGCGATTTTTTTCTATCGGGGGCATCGAGAGCAATAGCGTTTACCATTTCTAATTTAACTCTGACCTCCTCGTTAATTTCTAGTACAGAGAGTGCTTGAAAAATGATTTGCCAGTAAGGGAAAACTGTGTGTAGGAAATGCAAGAGCATTATTTATTTGGAAACGTATAAAACGGGATTGGAACAGGATTAGAAGTATTTAGATAAATTACCTGTGCTATAAGGGACACATTGTACAGGCCGGGAATCGATGTAAGCCGTTTGTCGGGATCTCCGGTGATAGGAGGAGGTCCTAATGATGCAGTCCAGGTTAACTTGACCGATGGGCGAATCAAGTCAACACCACATGTTAGGTGAAAGACTTCTGCGTTAGAATCCTGAAGTGTGTACAGACATGTTCTGTTGTGTTCTGTTGGTTCGCAGTCAAGAACAACTGGATGAAGTGGGTTCGCCAAAGCTGTTGGGAAGAGAGAGGAGAATGTAGAAACAAAAGCGATATGCAGGCGCTGGGGTGCCCCTTCCCCTAAACCAAAAAGGACGGATCGGCTTATTACCATTCACATGGGGGAGATAAGCACGCACATCAGTCGTCAAGTCTGATTTCACGTGCAATAATGTTTCTATTTTTAAATTGAAAGATAATTAATTATAATAAATTCTAAGGTTCCTTCTGCCTGTATCTAAAACATGAAACACAAATATTTGTAACAAAACACATATTCCATCAAATATCATTCTTTGATGAAAGGAACATTCTCACCTATGACTCTGACATCGGTGTAGTTTTTCCCATCAAATCCATCCTCAAGGGCAACTTCACAAGAGAACGTAGTCTCATCCTCAGTCGTTACTTTCTTAATTACAATGGAGAAGTCGTCGGTGATGTCGTATCTCGGGTCGCGAATGATCTTCTCGCCGCGGAAATTCGTCACGACTATTTTAGTGTCCGAGTCGATATCTCCGGTCGCCTTGTGCTTGTGCCAGTACACCCCGATAGGGTCCCCATCAAAGGTACAAGTAAGGCTTTTGGTCTGTCCCCAGATACCGGTCACATTCCTCGTCGTTGTGATTCGACCTGTAGTTACAAAATAAAAAATAAAATTTTAAAATGTAATATATAAAAATAGGAAGTTGACGTGGTGCGGCAAGATCGTTGGAGCGTGTGCACTTCAACCAGGGTTCGAACGCCGTGTATGCCACTTGAGTCCTTCAGCAAGACAATTCACTCACATGGCTTCACATACTGGCGCCTTCGTCCCCATCCTACTAAGACCACAGCCACTGCCTTCCACCTCAGTAACCGACAAGCTAAAACAGAACTGAAGGTCACCTTCTGTGGCAAAACAGTCAATCATGAAGAGTTCCCCAAATACCTTGGAGTTACCCTGGACCGCAGCTTCATCTATCGTGAACATCTGGAGATGGATTCTGGAAAACTGAAGACCAGAGTCAACATTATCCGGAAGCTAACAGGAAACAGCTGGGGTTCAGGCACACAAACGCTTCGAACGGCCTGCATAGCAGTATTGTACTCTGCTGCAGAGTACTGCTCACCAGTGTGGGCAGAGAGCTGCCATACCAAGAAGGAAGATGTCATTTTAAACTCGGCAATGAGAATAATTACTGGCACTCGTAAGTCAACACCTATTAAATGGCTACCTGCTCTCTCCAACATTTGTGGTCTTCTGAGAAGTCTCTAGAAGAGTCGGGGCCAGCAGGCTTCAACCTCCCCAGAAAGCAATGGGTGACTCTGAACAGGATAAGAACACTCCATGCAAGGTCAGTCCATCATCTCCATCGATGGAAAATGAAAGACAGCCCTGCATGTGACTGCGGGAATCCAGACCAGACAGTGCAGCACGTGGTAAATGACTGCCCTTTCCCATGTTTCCCTTATAGCCTTGAGGGGATTCATCAGACATCAGATGCTGCCCTGACCTGGCTGAGAAGCTTATACAGTGTACTTCATATAATTTATAGAATGTTCATATATGTCATACGAAACAAACACAATCCCACATGACTGCCATAATGCATTGCCCCCCACATGCCCAAGGTAGCAGAAAGTTTATACCATTATAGGGATTCCCTGGTGGTCTGAGCTCGGAGACCACCAGGGAATCCCTACCCCCGGGAACGTATCCTTGCCACCGGGGACGCTGCAACACGTGTAAGTACGTTGCCAATACGACGACGCTACAGGGTCCTTCGTCATCATGGCGGGTAACACACCACATCACATGCACGTCTACGAGCGTTGTCTACGCCATTCGCTGCAAACGGTGCTCAAAGATATATGTGGGTGAGACCAAGAGACGGATGGCCGATATAACTACCGAGCACATAAGGTCCATTCGGCTCAACATGGACGGTTTCCCGGTCGCTCAGCACTTCAACTCTGCTGGCCATAGCATTGCTGACTTCGAAATTTCGGTCGCCGGCTTCAGGACGGTTGACGAAAGGAAGAGGAAGGAGGAGAATATGATCTTCCGCCTGGGTTGCATACAACCCCATGGACTGAATGTTACGTTCTATTCATTCCCGATTCATTAATTCCCCCCTCTGTCTGTCCCTCTCGTCCCACCTTTTCTCTCACACACCTCCCCCTCCCCCTTTCCCCCCCACCCCCATCTCCCCTCTTTATGGCGTATACTCTTTTGCCACGCTTTGCGCGTCATAACAATTTAGCGTCCTTGGATACGCTTTTTGTTTTTGTTGATGCAATTATGAATTAAAATTTGTCAGTTTGACAAAGGCATATGGCCGAAATATCACCTTAAAAAATCTTTCCACGGAGTATCTTATTGAATTTCGTTGTTTTCTATACAATTCGACTCCGAGCAGAACTTTTACTTATATATATTATATATGTATATATATGCCAACAAAGACATAACACCCTTTCCCTCAGACAGTGATGTAGCTACAGACAGTGGTGTAACGTGGCCGGACTGAAAATGATTTTTGGGGGCACGCGAATGATTTTTTAAAAATTATAAATATATATTTCCCTCTTATAATTGCTTGTGTTTTGGGCAAACTATTAGAGGGTACGTACCCCCCCCCCCCCCCCCCCCAAAAAAAAGAAAAAGATTCTATACAAAAGTAAGACAAGTCAAAAGGAATATGGGAAGTTATCTTAAAAATCGGACTTAGCCAGATAAACCATATTTAACTCGGAGGGGAGAGGGCAGGCGGTGGGGGGGGGGGGGGGGGGGGGGGGGGGGGGTGCATACTTAGTACATTCAAACCTGTGTATAGTGATCACTTATTATAGGGGAATGGGAAAAGTGGCAACTGTAGACAGGCCGTGACTGCTTTAGTCAGGTCCCATTAAACTATTTTCCTCTGCAGGGGATCACTATTAGTGGCCACTATATAGGCATGTTGGCTGCTATACGCAGGTGGCCACTAAGACAGGTTTGACTGTATATGTTTGGTTCCAATACTATGCTTAGACCATCTATGATATTACTACAGTGTATATACATCATATGTTTCCGCTTAGTATTTCGAATATAAAGTATACTTCGCACTTGGAACAGCCGTTTCAATCATGTAAAATATGGTATATTAAGCAAATAATTACCGTTGGTGAAGGTGATGGGACAAACTATCACTTCCAAGGCGATCTGGATGTAGCTATCTTTCCGAAGCGAAGCTGAGGAAAGATAGCGTATACATATAGATCGCCGAGGAAGTGATCGTTTGCCATCGCCTGAAACCAAAAGGTGATTATTTGCTTTATATTCCACATTGGAAAACTTTCACTGGTAGGGTCTACGAGAAAGACAATCTAACTGTTTTTAATGTTAGGCCTAGTTCTAACAGTTACCGGAACTAGACTTTGATCTACTTAATACCAACAATGCTATTCTAATTAACTCCATAAAATTCCATAGGCTAGCACTTGGGTCTAAAATGAAAGTGAACTCCAACGCCAAGTCAGAAAACTGCAATTGAAACTTTGTGATTATTTGCTTTATATTCCACATCAATTATTTTGATCACAAACGACCTATAACTAACACAAAGGGCTAACAAGTTTGGAATATTGAGCAATTGATCGAGTCTTTTATTTTAATTTCGTCAATCCTGCACATGAACAAGATTTATGATTAAAAGTCAAAGACGCTTATACCATTGTCTATTAAGCGTAGCCGCGCTCAAACGTTGCGCATCAGCGCGCTACCTTTCTGCGCACTAACGCGCCCACGCGTATACTTGCGCGCGAACAATTGAATATCTACACAGTGCAACGCACTTTTACCGACTATCTAGTGAGTGCAACGCACTTTCACCCAAAATATCTACACAGTGTAACAAACTTTTCTTCTCCCATCAATGATGGGCGAAACTATATTTCATCACGTGATTAACTTTTGACCAATCGTAGAGCAAGATTTTTAGTATGTGGAATATAAATCAGAATAACCATATAACGTACAATATCAACCAATACCTCCCGTTATGTCCTACACAACTATCACTGCCTCTATCTTATCTTGTATTGAAGTAGCTTGTACACACATGATATTATTACATGTTAAGCAAATTACTTACATCTTGCTCTTCTCGAAAGGTGAAATATCAGGCAGAATTTGATGAGTATGCTCAGCTTCATGTTGTATGATCCAACATGCATCAAACACAGACACAGCGGGAGGTCGTAATGGCGGGTAACATGGAGCGACGGAGTGGGTATTCCCCCTAATTGTGAATGCACCTCAAGTTCACGCAACACCACAAAACAGAACTGCTAAATCGTATGTATTAGTCCATCACATGACGGTAACGATATGTGACGTTCTAGCAAGGTCTTTTGACTTTGAAGTTTGAACCGAACGGCGTGTCATTATTTACACATTAATACCGTAATACTTCTAGACATGTTGATACTAGGTACTAGTGTAATTTTTTTTTATTTAAACGTCACAATCAAGATCGTCTCTATTTTTTAAAATTTGGTATTACATTCATGTACTGATAGAGCTAATGTGGTCTAATGTTCAATAAAGTTCCTTTTCTTTTAAAATATAACTTATACACTCATCTGTTAGTAGGAATGACCTTTTGCATCCAAACTTTTTTAGTTACTTTATTAGTTAGGAAATCCCTATAGTGTAGTGGCATTGTATATGTCATAATGATAACCGTGCGTAATTCGGATTCAAAGACATTAGTGTATAGTATATTTGGCAAAACGCAGCAACATGGCATCAATCATTGTTTATACCAAGTAATACATATCAATTACGGGATTCTGAAATACCCATACACTTTGTACATAGCCCACTCGGTTCCCGTGGGCAAGGGGTTAATTAATAAAATAAAACAATGTTTTGAGTGCTTATTGATAAACATGGAATAAAATAAGAATTTATAATTTTAATTGTTACAAATCAAGAAAATCGCCCGTTGACAAAAGAACGGATTAATAAGTATGCAAAAAGCAATATAGTCACATCACCAATTTTGACATAACAGCAGGTCAAGCAATTCGGAAATGATTCATTATGATACGGATATCGTTTATACTTTGGAAGCTTCCTACATGTTTTGGCACAAATGGTTTCCTGTCTATAAACCATGGTGAACGTCACGTGACTTTGCCTGGGAATTCCCAGTCGGTTTACCATTAAGACATTACGTTACGCTGGCATTAGGTTGTACTTATTTGTATTCATCTATTTTCAGAAATAATTGCAAAGAATACTAACCAGGCGCATAGCCAGGATTTTTAATTTATTTTTTGTATTATAATTTTTTTTTTTTTTGGGGGGGGGGGGGGGGTGCCTTATTTACAATAGTGGCCCGAGACCAATGATGTTCGAGACCGATACCACTGAAGACCCATGAAGACAAGTTTAAGAAACAATGAATTTTAACCATTTTTATTTTGCAATAGAGAATCAAAAGTGACAAGGAACATTATTCTTATTCAAAAAATTCAATTAACAAAATAACAACATGAACAAACAAATACCATCAATATTCAATTCCGTCTGTTAACTACAACCTCAGAGGGGATTAAACAAAATCTGGAATGAAAATAATGCAATGTCTATTGTCTAATTAAAAACAAAGATGGTTGATTGTATTTATAATAATAATACGAACATTTGTATAGCGCAGCTACTATAAATATATACTCTACTGCGCTGAAATTAGAAGCTCCTTTTTAAGTGAACAAAAACAAACGTACACGAACCAGAACGTACAAACCAACAATCTTATGGAAAGGCCTGCTTAAACAAATGAGTTTTTAACGTAGATTGAAATGTATCAATAGTTTCATTTTTTCTCAAATAATATGGTAAGCTGTTCCATATTTTCGGGGCGACACAAACAAATGCACGATCTCCCAATGTTATCTTTGTTTTGGCAGAAAATTTGGGTAACTCCCAAGAGTAGTGTATCACGTGAGCTTCTCAAATTATAATGAGAATGTGATTGCAACGAAAGTAATTTAATTATATAACTTGGGGCTTGACCATGCATTGCTTTATACACAATCAACACAATTTTAAAAACAACACGTTGTTTAACAGGCAACCAATGTAATGTTTTCAACAAAGAAGTGATATGACAAAATGTTGACGAGTTACAAACAAGTCTGGCACATGCATTTTGTACCCGCTGCAGTTTCATTAATTGCGTATCGGACAAACCAAACAACAAACTATTACAATAATCAATTTTACTACTTATAAATGCATGTATTTTTGTATACGACGAATATTATAAATCATAAAAAAGGCTGCTTTGCATGTATTTGAAATATGTTGTTCCATGCTCAGACCTGTATCATGCTTAGTAGGTTTGTTAAGGGCCACAAATATGGGCGTTGACTTCATTTTGGGGTACGATTGTTTTACTTGGCATACATATTCCTTGGATCTAAAGAAAAAAAATAATCCAAAGAGACACTCTGTATCTATGCAAATAAGGCCTAATTTCCATAATTTATGCAAATTTATTCATGAAAATGGGATATTCTATGAAAATGATGTATGTATTGAGATATTTGAAGGAGAGACATTTGAAAATAGATGACCTAGTAGGGTATATCAAGGATAGTGGATCAATCTAGCAGATTATTTTAACGTGTGGTGACCGTCTAGCCCCTCAAATACAAGATGGCCACCGGCAGCAATGTTAAAATTCGCACATTTTGTGTTATTGTTGAACTCCATATCTGTTTAATATGTCTAGTAAAATCATTACTGGGAGGTAAAAAAATCGATTGTTGACTCATCCTTGGAACAAACTAAGAAGATATGTCAAACGAGACAAACAATTCCTGTATAAATTAGCCTCATTTGCATAATTTATGTATAATGACGCAGGAACCTTTGTGGACTTTAAAAAAAGTTATGGCCAACTAAAAAAATTATGTTTTTACCATATTTTGCCAATTTGCGTGCGCGCGTAATTTTGACTTTGACGCGCGCGTACTCCGTTATTATGAGTCAAGAATGGCTCAAAATGATAGGGTGCATTAAGGAATGTGTAAGGATTGCAAAACATGTGAAAAAACGACATTTTTCCTGTTCATTTGCGTTACGCGCGCAAATACGCGCGCGCCGACGCGCACGCGCGGACATTTTTGAAACGCTTAAAATTGTCTGAAACATATAGTAAATTACTCGGGTTAGGGTTTTGAGCATTTTAAAATATTTTTTTTTAATTGACGGACGCATACGCGCGCGTCTCCGAGTGTAATTGCATGCGCATGAGCTTAAAAGATGAACATTGACCTGATAAATATTGATGCGAAATTTGAATTGAAATTGATATTTCATGACTGAGATATGATGATTATTAAAATTTGACAAAATAGCGTCTTGATGACGTCATAGTGATGTGACGTCACTGAAAAGCTTCGCAGTTCTAAGTTAGATCATGATCTATCATCATGTGACGATTCATGACAATTGATTCATGCGATCTTGAGATATGCGACGGACAAAATCGGAAGAATAATAATAATAATACAAATTCGAACGAAATCAATAGGTTATACGTATGATATACGTATAACCTAAATATACAGAGTTTAACATTCCTGCCAACGGCCATCTTGGACTTGAGGGACTAGATGGCCATGAAAGATTGAAATAATCTGCTAGATTGATCCACTGGCCTTGATTTACCCTAGACCATCTATTTCCAAAGTTGTTTACTTAAGTATTCCAATAAAAACACCATTTTCATAGAATATCCCATTTTGTATGTATAAATTTGCATAATTTATGGAAAATAGGCCTAATTTGCATATATACAGTGTGTCTCTGTAGATGAATTTTCTCCTTTTGATCCAAGGAATATGAAAATACCATTTTTAGGCCTAATTGCATCGATACAGAGTGTCTCTTTGGATAAATGTTTTTCTTTTGATCCAAGGAATATGTATGCCAAGTAAAACAATCGTACCCCAAAATGCAGTCACAGACCCCTTAACAAGCCTACTAACTGGCATAAACAATGAATTAACCAATTCTCAATTTAAAGTGCACTTTCATTACAGTGGGATACTCTGAAATGTTGTTGTTGTCATTAGAAGCAGGTGATTTAGAAAGAACTAACACTGAACATGTGGGCAATATTGGTCGGAAAATATGAAAGATGTGACCGTTTGAACTTAATTACTGAACGTTAATCACTTTCATGTTCTTCCTGCCGATTGTGTCGTCATTTGCGACCCACCGCCATAAAAAACTTCTGATTTGTAACAATTTATGATCTTTATTATCGGAGGCTTCTGGGTAAATATTTGTTAACACTATATTCAAATCATATGATAAAATCAAGTGAGAACATTTGGGACACAAATTAGGAATAATTGCACATTTAAATTTAAACATGAAAAGGCTGCTCCTTGTTAGCTTGCAATTATTTCCATTACTAAAGTCAAAACCGATACAAAACAGGAAGATTCAAGTACACAATCACAAAAATATCAACAATCGTACGTACATCAGCGAGAATAGTTTAAATAAAAAAACAGATTACAAGTGATTAAGTTATGAAGATTACGGCTGGATAACAATCCTCATACTCGGTGGTATTATTGAAAACTCCATTCGTAGAATTTAAACTGTAATTTTCATATTAATTGACCAATTTCGAGCATATCTAATTTAAATTAAGGTCTTTTGAGCTTGGGATTTTCCTCTAACTTCACAAGATAATCATGATAATGTAGCCTCCACTAAAGTAATAAGGCAAATTGGAACGGTTCGATGTGACATCGCGTAAAGTATAATGATTGTGCTATTTCTGTTCACCAATGTGTGTTTTTAATTAAATGTAAATAAATTAAAAAAATGCAAGGAGTTTGATTTGATGTTGCCTCATCTATTTACAGCGGTACTACATTTCACAGTTCACTACACTGAAATTGATAAATCGCAACAAAAACAGTCGCAAGCTATATACATTTATGTAATACATGATAGTATTTATAAAATGTACATAATTATAACGATATATACATCCATGTTCAATATTGCATTTTTGGTTATAGACATTACCCTTTTGTCTCAACATCACACGAAATGTGTTGTTTTCGCCATTACAGTCATTTACAGGGTGCAACCACAAGCCGACTGTAAAATTCAATCAATATAACTTACTCTGCAAGTTGATGTCAATTTGATAAATATTTTTAACATCTTTGATTTACATTAGTAGAAGTTAGAGATATATAAAAAATAAAGGCATAGTTGAGTTCTGGTAGAAAGAGTACAGTTTTCAGTAAAACTGAATTTTAGTAACCAAAACCTGCACCATAACATTACAAACTAATAGTTATAACTCCACCATGCCCGAAAGGAATACAAAAATTACAAACGACTAATTAAAAAGCCTGTTATCATTCAAAAGGAGCTGTTTAAACGAAAGAGCGCTTTCAAAAAACGAATTTGTTTAAACCATTTGAAATAAAATATTGTGCATGCGATGCTTTGTTGAAATAGTGATTAGATAGAGAGACAATCAACAACTATCTTAAAACCTCTTTTGAAAAATGTTGAAAAGAGGAAGCATTTTAAAACGATTTTTAACGGCTGGTTCAAAATTATCGAATACTTGTGGAGCCCCATATTTATTACAAATTGTCATGTTTATGGATATTTCAGCCATTTCTGAACCGATTTTGATCAAATAAAGTTGAATCTGCCATTAAAATTGTATGCTCCTGCAAATTTGACACTCAGTTTTTCATTTTCTGATACAAAAATATTTTGTGTAGCGAAAACTCAACTATCCATTTTAAGTCTCCCAATAGATAAACGTTTTATTTTTATGAGACATCTTTTAAAAAGACGGTTCTAAGCTAAGCTTTCTAAATATATTTCGAATGAATTATAAGGCGGTCTATGAATAAATACCTATATTATGTTATTTTTAAATAATGTTTTTTGATTAATTCAGTAAATACATTTTCGACTCCTTCAATATGAATGTTTTCTAATCTTAAATATTACATCACCATGTACACTGTTGGTCATATAGTTGTATTTTGGTTTAGATCCAACTTCATTCCTTTTCCTGTTTTTTCGCCTAATGAATCATTTTAGACTAAAAATAATGATTATATTATGTTTCCAAATTACCAATGTAGGATAAATCGTTCCATGAATTTGCATTCATTAATTTTGCCTTTTGTTTTTAGTTTTGAAAGGCAGGACCTTTGATGATCGGCCTTTAATTGACCCTCCTCTCGATGACGTCGGAGGATCTTACAGACCGTAACCTTCCAACGAAATAGTGGACATTGTTTGTTGACACCCTTCCTAGTGGAGCACAGGCATCGTTTGGCGTGTAGCCAACGAAGTTGGACGAAGGGAGGTCTAGAGACTCCTCTGTGCCAATTTTTGTTGATAATTGTGCAGCCAATTTTGAGAAATAACCCAGAACGATAACTTGTTTGACACACGCTTTGTAGAGGGAAAGTGGCCAATCATCAAAGGTCCTTCCTTTTAAAGCTCAAAACAAAAGGCTAAATTATTTAATGCAAATTCATGTAACGATTCTTCTAACATTCATAAAACAATCTAAAACTTGTTTGGGGTATCATAATTACCATTACTATTATTATTATTATTTGTCATTTTGTGTTATTGTTTTCTTGATAAGTAATAGTGGAATTAAACTCCTCACTCGTATAATATTTACTTTCAGTTTCGGGGATCAAAACCTGATTATCCATAATATTATAATTCATTGAACAATGTTTGAATCAATTTAATCATATCTTGGTACAAAAGATGGGTTTGTGACTGAGCGTAAATATGGCCACGTGTGTGTTTAGTGTGTGTCAGTGCATGTAAAACAAAAATGAACAAAGAACATCAAAAGGAAGTTACAATACATGATCAAAAGTAAGAGCACCAGAGTAGCAGCGCACTGGAAATGTAAATGTTTGTATGCATAATAAAAGCCTTCGAAGAATACAAAAGAGAATGGGGAGGTATGTGAAATCATCGTCTGTATAATGCGGATTAAAACAATATTTAAAAAAGAACAATAGTGCAATAATAATCCAACAGTAACAAATTATGTATTACAGCAATAAACCGTATATAGCTGATCGATCCCAATTTTCATTTCATTTTCATTTCATTTTAACCTGTATTCCAATTCAACAAAGATACGACAACATCAAATATAAAACACAGTAGCATATATACAACATTTGAAAAGAATGGTACAAAATATATACATTAGTTTTATATAAATAGTATTGTAAAAAATGAATGGAAAAGGAGGCGTTCGTGAAAAGCCAAGGGTAGGCTTGTATAAGTGTACGACCCTACAATTCGGAGGTCTCGGGTTCGAATCCCGGTGGAATCCCATTTTCAGTCATATTATATTTCTGGTCAGTTTATCTATGTGTTTGAAAAAAAGCTGCGTCACTTCGGTGACCCCTCGCATATTCTCCGAGTTGAGGTATATCTTTTGAGTTTATGTCAAGTTTATAGTAGCTTCTGACCATTCTAGCAATGAAAGCTAAGGGGTTTTTAGGACGAACACCGAATAAAGGGTTTTTTATAGCTCAGTCTGTAAGAGCGCCGCCTAGCAATCCAGAGGTCTCGGGGTCGAATCCTGCTGGAATCCCATTTTCTTTGCTCCTTTTCAGTAATATTATATTTTTTGGTCAGTTTCTCTTTATGTTTCAATTAGCCCAACATTTTAAAGAACTTTTTTCATCCGTAGCCGCCGTACTCGCGGGACCCAACAACTCATAAATGGTAATACAGCGGTCCACAATATACCTTGTAAACACCATACCACAACAGTGCAAACCCAAAATCACATCGGACACGAACGACGTAGTATTATAGTATTATAAATTACTATTAAAATCGAATATGGACTACATGATTGTAATGATCCGAATTGTCATCAGCGGCTGATCCTTAGTCTGGGTAAAAAAAGACAGACATTGCCAATAACACGTTATGCCCATTCATAATTGCCATTTGTCAACGGAGATATTCAAATTAGTTCTTTTTATTATCCAATCAAACCCACTATAGTTAAGCTAAGGAATCAGGAGAAGGCATTTGCTTGACATAGCAGTCATAATAACCCGTCACTATATAGTTATATTATGTCCTGGATGATCCAGGACGCACCATTTCTGGTGACTGGTTATATCATACTTCATACTACAGAATAATGGAATGTCAACAGATTATTTGTGTGGATGTCTCTGTAGAATTGATGGAAAGCATTGATAATAAAGACAAAGGGCCAGTCAAATTTGATAGGTGCGATATACAGTATTGTTTAGTCTAGACTAAAGTCAAGCCACTGATAATGGCAAATATGTTTTCATTTCTAAGCTCTATACACTAAATTTATTTCCAGTTCATTAATTGACATATTTAAAAGGTCAAAGAAACACAGTACATGTAGCAAGCCCATACAATCGTCCCATTATCGTGCCGCTATACAAAAACATCACCATTAAACACGATACTTTACAATAAGCATTAATTTATCAAGGCATTATATCGGCCAGATCAATACAGAGTTTAAAACGGCTATCATCATAAATATTTAAAGAGAAAAAGGGCGTAGGAGCACACTTTCTTCACTGGGGGGGGGGGGGGGGGGGGGGAGGGGGGGGGGGGTTGAGGTCTTTTGCCAGAATAATTATTCTTCACCTTTCCCGTTTTCAACCCGACAAGCAAACAAAAAATAAAAGAAAGGTCTTCACCTCTTTCATGCCCCAAAATGAAAAGACATGTAACACAAATGTGCCCGAATGTGAGACATACTTGACCGAATATGACACGTTATTGCCTGTAAATTACGTTATGTTGTCCTTTAACATCGTACGAAGTTAATGAATCTTTTAACTATGTTGCCAACATTTTACAAAATGAATGGTTGTCCAATATGCATTACTGTTTGGCAACTGAGTGCGTGCGATTTGTTTTTTGAGGGGATGTGGCCCACCGCCTTAAACAAGCACCACTTGGGATATGTGTTTGCTGTCTCATTCTAATTATATTAAACAATCTCGGGGCATACTTTGATAGGTTGTTGTTCTACGATAAGGTACAGCCATGTACTGATAGATAATTATTGTTTAACTCGCAAACCATGTTTTTATCTGCCACGATGATAACATCCTTCAGTGTTTTGAGGAAATGTTTTACCAGGTCTGGGCGTGCCTTTACCATGTCTACTGGATTATCCGTGAAGTTTTCTACGAATATCAGACGGTCATCATATGCATCAGCAGCCCCTAGAAGGGTGCGAATCTCGGCTTCTCCACTATCCGTCATTTCATCGCGATGAGTCAAGATGATGAACGGATATGCATCTGGACAGAAGTCAATAGTGTAGTATAATTGGACATGAGATCAAAGGTGTTAGAATCATTTATAATGAAAATAATGATGCATCAAAGAACAAGTAATCTACCTACAATACAATCAGCTAAATAGGTGGAAGATTACAGTATTGTTGTGAAATTGTCAACGATGTTAGAAGAGAAATACAAAAGTATTACTTTACCCTAGTCACTAACTGTTCGAAATTGCAAATATCTACATCATAGAAGTCCGCATCTAATCATTAAAAAAACGTGTTTTGTATAAACCGTTGCGCATCACATAATGACCCTTTTGGTGAATAATATCACGTCGGTTACCGAATGATTTTTTCGCTGTTATTATCGATATATTCGTTCACCTTTTCTCACTTGTGAAGTCTGAACGTAGAAAGCAATTTACAAGAACAATAATATGAACGTGGTGCTTTAGCACCTACGAGGTGCCGGGCTGGAATGCTCCCCAGGGTATGAACGATGTGCACTTTGTGTGATGGATTGATTGCAGAGTGTATGCGATGACCGGGCTAATCATGCACCGTGAACGTCAAAAGACGGAACGTGCGCTACAAGTAGCCACCATTATTATTATTATCATACTTATTAATATATTATTATCATTATGTTATTATGTAAGTAACATTTTACTTACCGAATTCCTTCTTAAATGCGTCCGAAAATTCTCTAACAATACCAGGAAGAGTCTTTTCAATAGAGGTGACTGTCTGGGATGTTCTTATAATTAAACAAATAAAATAAACATAATTAGAATATTAGGGGGATCCATTAACCTCGTATAATTCAACCAAAATAGTTTAGAGCGGTTTATATTTCGCTTGTACCTGTTGCTTGGATTATGGTAACATATGAATGAAATGGGCTTTGCTTTTCAAATATCTTCCTTATCTTGGAGGTCCTGATGATTGAATAGAAAAGTGTTCGGGAGCAATTTTCTTCTGTAATCGAAATTAATGGGAAGTAGGTGATACAATCTTACATCAATTTTCTTTGTTTTCACTAATATAAACCGAACACAAAAAGTAACTTCACCCCTAAGCAATTGCCCATAATTTCATAACCGATTATTGTTTCAAGATGTCATCTTACCACAACATTGGTACAGTTGTTATGTTCGATATGTGCGAAAATCAGAGATATTCATTACTTTATGGCTGAATGAGCACAGATTAAAGACAAAATGGCCCAATTCAAAAGTCACAAGGTATTGCGCGTGCCTGTACATTGTTTTGAATCCGCACATGTGGCGGAATGCATTGATCATGGTTTATGAAACAATGCTGTTTGATATTCCATTCATTTCGATTTTTTGATGGCACATGTGGTGAAATGCATTAATTGCAATTGTAAAACAGTGCATTTTTTAATTTTCCAACTCTCAATAATTTGTAATGATGATAATACTTTTGCGAATTTTGAAATATGACTATTTTTTCTGTAATATGTGCTCACTCAACCATGGATTAATGGTTACCTCTTATTTTTACACATTGTTTTCCTAACTACCATATGAATATATTGGCAAGACGAAATCTTGAAACGATTTCTGGTTATAAAATTATGGGCAATTGCTTAGGGGTGAAGTTACTTTTTGTGTTCGGTTTATAAACACTATTTTTTAATGAAACTTTCTGACATCTATCAGAAGAATCCGATATTGGTATATGATTGAAGTAACGCATAATTATCACGTTTGGAAAAATCCTTTAGAGGGAATGGATCACTTTAACCATGCAGGCATATCTCTAAAATAGATATTAACATTGTCAAAATCCTCAACTTCGTACTTGTAACTCCACCGGTTCTCACGTACGCATTGCATTTGTATTACCAATAGAAGCATGGACAAGCTTTCGGTTTTCCCAATTCTCTTCCATTAAAATAACTCTATGATCTAAGTGTTCAGATTTATAATGATATAGTCACTCTAGTGGATAGTTATATTTGTTTACATAGTCTTTGTAATGAGTTACTGAATATCACTTTATATTTTCGCCCATGTACTATGACTGTCAACTTGTCGCTCAGCGGACATATATCGGATCACAAAAATACACATTTTATAATTTACCAATTTGTGCACATGCCAAAACAGCTGCTAGAGCCCTTTGCTTTAGGTGGAAATGAAATGTCATTAAATAAGAAACACGATGTGTCGATACACTTGTATTGCTACTCTATATGTCAGTCTAATATACATTAGCTAAATTCAAAAGGGCGCAATTTTGTAAATATCTCACCATTATTGAACGGATTTCGACCAAACACACATGCTTCTGTTTTGAAATTATGAGCTTCTACAATTCCCACACTTACAAACTTTAAAAAATAGTTATTATTCGAAGCGCCCTCTAAAACATAACTTAACTATCCCTATAACTGATTACTTACTTGGATACGAGTATTGCTCCATGAAAATGTTGAGTTCCTGGATAACGACAATGTTAGTGAACAAAAAGAGTGATAAGTAAAAGCATTTTCCTAAATTAAAAATTACTCATCATTATAGAATTTGTCACACGTAAATACATTGCTTATAATGAAACTTACAGATATAAACGTAACATCCACGTGTTCGCGAAAGTTCCCAGTACCGTAAACATGTACAAATTAATCACAATTTACGAATGTATGAAATCCCATTCTTATTTTACGGAACACCACTATGAATTTAATGATTTACATAATATCAAAATAAGGAGACAATATTATAAAAAGAAACAATGCAATTGATCGAAGCAAAGGTTTCTCATTTTATAAAAATTTGATCCATATAACAGTCACATGACATGGGAGAGCAATTTCGATCTTTTTATAAATACCCTCATAATCAGCTACGTATACTTGAAAACAGTAATCTATACATCTACTGTATCTGTCTATGGCGCGGGTTTTACTCATTAGCCGTATTCAGACGATGAAAGCCAAGTTCTTAAGAATTGCAATTCTTAAGAATTGCAATTCTTAAGAACTTCAAAATGTGTGTTCAAACGATGCCAATTCTCGAGAGTTGCAATTCTTAAGAATTAAAACCGGAAGTAGCATGCGCGCCTTTCTCATTTGAGGTCACGCGCGCTCACTTGACTTGTTTTCACACCGGAAGCATATCTCGGTCATGAGGTCAACCCAAACCACGAGTCTCGAAGCTGATTGTGTTCAGACGGTAAAAAAAGTAGACTGCGCGCAGTCGCGCGCTTATCGCGCGCTCAATCTGCGCAAAATCTTACAAGTATCTTGTGGTTATCTTGTGGTTTGCAAACCACAAGATAACCACAAGATAACCACGAGATTGCGCATTTTTTGCAGATTGCGCAATCTCGTGGTTTGGAAACCACAAGATAACCACGAGTTTTGCGTGTTCAAACGAGCGCAAACCACAAGATATTCTTAAGAATTGCAAACCACAAGATAACCACAAGATAACCACGAGATTTGCTTTTATCGTCTGAATGCGGCTAATATTAGTACGTGCGCTCTTAATCCATCGATGAGTAAATCACGCATATATATGTTTGTACACTCTGTGTATTTGCGCGATAATAGGCTCATCGCAATGATTTAAATCGCATGTGATGCAGGGCCGTACGCACGCACTGCATTATAAATATAGGCTGCTGACGAACCACAAATTATGGAAATTAATATTTATATACAAGATATATTTGTTTTGTTTTTTATATTATGAATATAGTATTATGATTATAAAAATGCCTTTGTCTAAATGACTTACTTAAAGCATCTTTTCTGGTTTCATATGATGATTTGCTTTATATAAACTTGTATGATTATTAAGTTAATATTAGACAGTTAGTAGTATGTTTAATTGATTATAGTTACAATGAAATACACATACTAAGTACATGACATAATTATGTATAAGATGGTAGAAATACATGTTTATGCGATTTTTGTTTTATTGTATTGTGATAAATGTTTTAGTTAAGAATTGTATACATGTTTACGAAACGAAAGTCCGATTTCAGACCAATAAAATGAAATTGAAATTGATACGCACACACATACGCAAGCTACACGCACACGCTGTACGTGCATGTTTATACTAATTTTGGGGAAGGTATGAGAGGGAGTTTACCCCCTCCCACGTGAAGAAATTTTTGAAATTGGTGTTTAAAATATGACTTTAGAAGTATGGTTATTATTATTATCTGTGCATTTTATAAAGATTTAACTTTGAAAAAAGGGGGGTGGGGTGTTGTACAGGCCAACCCCCCGCACCCAAAAGTGTAGGGGGGGGGGGTATACCCCCATCCCCCCGGGATCTACGCCCGTGGTGCAGATGTATAGCATTTCAAGCAATGTTATTGTTCATGTATTTGATTACAGTGCACTGGCAAACACACATCTTCTTAAATGTGATCTAGCCTGACAAAAGCAGACAGCCATGCACTAAGTTGAAACAAGCTGATTGAAGATAATGATATGATCATTTCCGTGCTTTAATTGTAAACCTTACTCGATAGATATGTTTAACCAAGGTACACAGAAAAAAACGCTGTTCAAAATTTCGTTGTTCAGAATTTTGTTGTTTAAATTTTGAGCAATGTTGTTTAAATGACAGAATGAGTGTTCTAAACAGACACTGTTTAAAACACTCGGTCTAGTTGCAGAACATTTTTAAACAATTATTGTTTAAAAAACCCTGAACGGGTTTCATTCCCTCCAACCAAGGCTTTTACGCGTTACGCGCACGCGCACACGGCGGCGGCTCTGCAACAATTTCATCATGGCGGATAACTATACCGTCAAGACTTCGGAGGAGTTCGGACTCGCTGAACTAATTGACGTATTCAGAGGTGAGAATTTAAACTAATTATTTAGTAATCTGAACGATTTTATACTTAAGACTTATTTGTGCTTGCTTTGACATCTAAGCGATGTCTACAATACAGAATACATTAAGATAGACTCTGCCAATCCCGTCCGCAGTGCAGTGATCGGAAGTTGCACGGAATGTACGCGCCCCCGGAGGCAGCTAGCTAGCGCAGCGAGAGTCAGGCCCGTCCAGAGCTGCGGCCCTGCCGACCCTACCCCGGTAGACATCGCTTAGATGTAAAAGCAAGCACAAATATGTCTTGAGTATAAAATCGTTCAGATTACTAAATTATTAGTTTAATAATAATAATAAATTCTCACCTCTGAATACGTCAATTAGTTCAGCGAGTCCGAACTCCTCCAAAGTCTTGACGGTATAGTCAACAGTTTTTTAAACAACAACATAAAACATCTGACTTTTTTAAACAATAGTTTTAAGCAACAACTTTGAACAATTGACTTTTAAACAATATTTTTGAACAACACTTTTAAACAACGGACGTTTTTAAACAATATTGTTAAAGAAAGCTTAAACAACCATGCTGTTTAAAATCTATTGTTTAAAAAGTTGTTTAGAATTTTAAACAACTTACTGTTTAAAGATTAAACAATCTTGGTTGTTCAAAATTTTAAACAACGTTGTTAGAGGGACCGGCTTAAACAGCGTTTTTGGCTGTTGTTTAAAAAGTTGTTTAATTTTTTTTTTGCTGTGTATAACAACACTGGAGCATGTGCAGCATGGCGATAGAAAGGTTTGAAAGTAAAGTAGGTCATTTAGGTGGGGCGGTTTTTGATTCATTTTTAGGATAAATCGCTCTCTTTAGTTCCCCTTCCTTCAGGAGTGTTAATTAAGTCAAGGCAATTATCCCTCAGAATTTGTCTCCTTGGTAGAGTAGTGCAACAAAAGACCAAGGGTGGGAGGGTGTTGGAGGGGGGTATTTTTGTACGTTCAATCCGTTCCATATCCGTTCGTAGGGCACTTCGAACAGCAACGGAGACGACGTTCGTCACCGAATAATTTTATTTCGCAAATTTTCTATTCGTTCGGCATACGTTTTTGCAATCCGGTCAGATGTGACCGGGCCTTATGCAGTTCATCTTTTTCTAAATTCTGTATTTTGGATTTCTCTAATATCTACTATACATACAGAGAAAATTATTAATACGCTTTGATAAGGTTTGATTCTTGTTCCTTTATGATAATAATAATAATATATAGGGGCCTATCAAAGGCCTTTTAATAGCTGTAATGTATGTATTACACTCAAATGGTGGTGGTAGTTATTCTGTGTAGACAAATAGACTTTGGTTACTATAATGTTTACGCTGAAATACTAGTGGAAGTTGTTGCTGGTAGAAAATGTATTTGTTGATTGTGTAAATAATTAAAGTTGGGAGATTTCCGTTAGTGACGTGTAGTTTATACTTCTAAACCGTGTGTAATTCGTATTAAGTGACATGAATGTTTTCCCCCCATGCATTTGCATGCATTTCTATGCAAAATAGTAATAATACCCACATGTATCAATTTTACCCGGGGGGGGGGGGGGGGGGGGGGTCTGTCCTCATAGAAAGGGGGGTATCATGCGTGACCAAGGACTTGCCAAAAGCACCCTAAACGAGTATTTGCGTGGTGCAAAAAATACACCCTAAGTAAGTATGATTATCGGTAATTTGATACCCTAAGCAAGTAATCAATTTTTTGTAAACCCCTAAGCAAGTATTTTTGATACCCTAAGCAAGTAATCAATTTTTTGTAAACCTCTAAGCAGGTTATAACTATATTTGATACCCTAAGCAAGAAATCTTGTTTGTGTAAACCCCTATATTAAAAGCAAGTTATAACTATTTTTGATACCCTAAGCAAGTAAGCTGAGTTTTTGAGACCCTAAACGAGTAATGCATCTTTTTGAGACACTAAACGAGTAATTCATCACCCTAAAAAAGATACCCTTTTTCCTGATTTTGGGTGATTTTGAGACCCTAAACGAGATACTCGAGTATCTCGCCTGATCGTAAAAAAACACCCTAATTACTCGTTTTCTTGGTCACGCATGATACCCCCCTTTCAATGAGGACAGACCCCCCCCCCCCCCCCGGGCAATTTTAACAAAGTTGTTTTTGAATGATGAGGTACTACTTATGAATAAATGAAATTGCTTTACTGTAACAAATCAATAAAACACAATTTGAAAAAAGGACACGTTTATTATATAAGTACGGAACAGTAAACGGCCACTTCACACAGTCGACAAAATATCGGTCGAACAAAACGAAAATGTTTCAAAGGAAATGTGTAATTTTGGTTTCACACAATAAAGCTTGCTACACATGTTGTGGCTCGATCGCTCAATAGCAGTCATCAGTGGCGTAAGAACGGGGGAAGGGAAGGGCCAAGAACAACATTAATAACATAAGGGGAAGATCTGTGTAGAAATTAAGAAATACATGAGGTGAGCCCCCTTTACCCCAATCATTCGCGTGCCCTCAATTATTCCGACCACGATACGCCACTGGCTGTCATTGCGAACTTAACACCCCCCCCCCCCCCCCCAATTCAGAAAGGTGCACTTTTTTGTATCGGTCGTGGACCATCTCGACCAGTGATCTCGTTAGGCGTTCTCGTTAGGTGTGGCAAGATCGGTAGAGCGCGCTCTTTCCGATCATAAGACCCCGAGTTCGAACCCTGCCCACTGCCTTTGTCCTTCAGCAAGACAATTTATCCAAAATAGCTGCTCTCTACCCAGGTGTATAAATGGGGACCCGGTAGGAGGTGAAAGCCTATATGTGTCTCGCCATCCTCAGGGGAGCCAAAAGTCGCAAGATGTCGAACCTCAGAAATCACGATTGATTTGAAATTGCATGAAAAAGTGAAAAAAAATATTATTGCCTAATGCATTTCCCTGATATCTGTTCTACCGGTACGCAAAATATCCAGTAAAAATATCCAGTGGAAAGGTAAAAATTAAGCAGAGTTTTGAAGCATGTTTTTTGCAGGTTTGAAAAGTCTGCGTTCCAAAATTATTTGCCACTAAAAGCGATCGATATTAAGCTCCGCCTCTTAACAACCCCTTTGTGCTAAGTTGGAATCTCGGTAGCTGTCAAGAGCGGCCAGCACACATCGAGATTCTTTAATCCCTAGTGACTGCGCCGCCGCTTGCACGGAGATTAGTAATCCAAATGGCCTCCATTGTATAGTGGCCCTATTTAGTTTGACAAAGTATGTTTATGACAATACGACCCAAGTCCTATCCAATTAACTGCACACCCCCCCCCCCCCCCCCCCCCCTCCAACCTCATACACTATGTACACCACTGGTTGAGTGTGAGTATTATATAAATTAAAGAATTGGGCCCTGTAACATAACATTCATTAATCGTATGTAGAATTAATTTTCGTACTAAATATTTAAGTAGTTCATAATAATGTTATAATAAGGCATACCCTCCCCCCCCCCCCCCACACCACCAAAACAAATAAATAAAATAAAACAACAACGACCGAAGAGTACTTGTATGAGCTTCGCTCATGAATCTCACTTCCAGCAAAGCCAAGGGCTGCGGAAAGGTTTTGAAAGTGGAGGGTGGGGGGCTGACCACATTAAGGTTGTTATTATAATTATTATTTAGTGCTTATATATTTCTTTGTTTTAAATACAGCCCCCCCCCCCCCCCCCGGTTTCGCGGCCCCTGAAACCAAACAGAAAACGCTATTTAGAGCTTGTTTTAAGTTGGCTAAAGCACAATCCCACTCTTTTATATACCCTCATTTTGAAGTTGACCGAGGCTCGCCTCCGTTACTTAGACACCTGTTTCAAAATTTTCTAAGGGACATCCCCGGGCATCCCCGCCGAAAGAACGAAAACAAACCCTGTACCAACGGATCCCCTCCCCCCCTCCCCCTTTGGTACCTGGGGCCTCCCCCTCCAAAATGTCTAGCTTCGATACCCCGTTTTACTTTTCACGTATCAACATACTGTTCTTTGTAATAGTTTTTACATTACGCACCAGACGCAAGTTTGCATTCCTAAAATAAAACTGCCAGTCAATACCGATTAATCGAACAATAACCAGAGCCAGAGCGGAGCCCCTTTTGTTACCTGAAAGTGCTCGCTATTGTATCATGTGCTCGATGTGTACAGTTTATCTAATTGTAATTAAATCTGTTCATATCTCTACAATGCATGGATAATATTCAACAGTTTCTGGAGGGAAGGTGTATATCATACATATTTACTGATATGCAAGTTTTCAAGAAAATTGAATAAAGGTTGCTACGACATTCTATTCATGCAATCGGTTCATTTATGGCCTGCTTAAAACGCTAATTTCACTTTCGAAATGGATGTAAAGTTTCTTGAGCTATTTTCTCGGCATCTTATTTCCAGACCGTTCAATATTTGCCTTAGAAAAGCGTCAATAACTCCGCGTTGCAGAATCATTATGAGACAAACTTTATATCATATTAAAGCTTAGATATTGCTGAATCGAACTAAATACAAATCCAGAAAATCAACTTTTTCGACTTTTGGTTCTTCTACGTAGGACGGGTCACATATGTGAAGGATCTTCTCAATGCCCATGTGCCGCTTGGAAGGAATGCTCCCCAGGGAGTGGAGATGGTGCACACAATGTGTGCTGGTTTGCATTGTATCCTATGATCCGGGGTAATATCATCATTGTAAAGCGCTTAGAGATGATTATCAATCAATATTAGGCGCTATATAAATCGAGTATATTATATTATTATATTAATATTATAAACAACTAACCCATTGGTCTATTTAGCCTCGACAACATTGGTAATCCACAAACTTGTCGAGTGCGTTGCCAATTTAAGTTCCCCATGTAAATGAATGGACAACTTTAAAGAGCCATAGTCTTCTTGTTTCTTGCCCGATTTTGCTCTAACTTTCAGAGATCATCCCTCCTATCTCTTCAAGTCTATCAAAGCAACATCTTGCATGACTTTCATTGCTTTTAAAGGGGTAGCTCAGTTACTTTTGGTATAGCGGGCGCTCACCAAATAATTTTGTTGTGAGATAATTTAAAAAAAACAGAGCGTAAAATTGTAAAGAGCCTACACTTTTAATGACAGAATAAACTTTATTTGATCAAAATCGGTTCAGAAATGGCTGTAATATCTATAAATATATACGATCGGAATAAATCTGGGGCCCAGATTTATTCACGTTTTGTAATATAATTTTTAAATATTTGTCTGTATACAAAGGCAATATTGAATTAGAACATCAATGTATTTCACTAGATTTTCCGGATCATTTTGACTCGAAAAGTGCAGGTGCCCGACTAACTAAGTTTCTGTCATTTTGACTAGTTATCTTTGAGAGTGTAACGACAGGCTTTACTTAGTTGTTTGTAATTGATATACCTTGCGAGCATGATGGAGTTATAGCTATTAGTGTGTAATGTTATTGTGCAGGTTATGGTTACTAAAGCTCAGCCTTACCAAAACTGTACTATACCCCTTCAGCAATAAACATAAGGACTGTATAGGTTAACTGGATAGATAATGTTTTTAAACACAATTTGATACCAAGAATCACAGTAATTTTTGTTGGGTAGTTATTTGTTCTAGGGTGTCATTTAATGTCATTTTATTACTTTTTGATCACATATTTATGTATTTTTACAAAAACAATGAAAACATCACCATTATAGCGCTCAATTTCAAAATTACTTACATTTAGTCGTCCATACTAATAAAACACTGCAATCGCTTTTTTTTTTTTTAACCAAACTTTGTACTAATTAACAGACTTTGCACAAATAAGGGATGTATCTAGTTATAAACACATAAGAGCTGCATTTACATTTAAGTACAAATGTATAAACATTTTCAAAATAATTGTATGCATTCCCCTATATTGTCGAAAAAGACGTATATACATTTATGTATTTTTCGTTTTAAAAATAGCAACTGGTACAGGCTATTAATTAGTACATGCTACAAAACACACCTGCATTTCATTTTCATCTCAATATTTTACTATTTCTTCAATTTCACTACACTATCACATCAAATTTATATTCAATATATTATTCCTATAAACAATTTAGTACTGTCAAGTAAAACAAAATGAATTTTCACTGTTTGGCCATACGTTGAGTCGTGTATCACGTGTATTAGGGCAAACACGGTCCTTAAAGGGATTGTACAGTTCTGGTTTAGAGGGCGCTTTTAAATTATTTTTGCGAGAAAGAGGCACTTTCTGTGTAGATGGCAACCAAAAAAAAAACGGCAATAATCTTCAAAACCAAGCAAGGTTTGTTTGACCATAATACGTTCAGAAAAGCGGGCTAAAGTTCGGGCGTTTATTTGTTCATCACTAAAGTGGTTTAAACTGATTCTGGTTATTGAATGTTCAATTTTGAAGAAAACTATCGTAGCTAAAATGTTGTACACACAGGGTCGAATCTTCTAGGTGCTGCGTCTTTTGATATTGTATTTGTGTGTCTATGTGTCTGAAAAGTGCCCTCTGTTGTTAATGGTAGCTATTTAAGTTATTAAGGTTTATTCCATTTGAAAGCACGATTTTATTATACCTTTCAGATAACACACACGTTATGACTATAAAAAAAAATCAAGTTTTAAAAAGAGCTCTCTTTCTACATGATTTCATAAAAGAATAAAGATATGTAATCACAATACAGTATATAATTATGTATAGATACAGAGTTCCAATGGAATTTCATAATTTAAACGCATTTATGTTTTAAAAATACCAACTGATAATATTACATGCTACAAACACACCTGCATTTTTATTTTCATTTCAATATTTCATTATTCGTCAATTACAAAAATGTACATTGTATAATTGAGATAAGCAACAAGTGAGATTGACTATCTCTTTGTTAAAAGTAAAATGCATGAATATTTGAGAAAAATTACATACAACAAACATGAAATGAAATCCATTATCCCTTACGCAATGGTCTGAAAACCATGCCTCCAATAGATGGTTACAATTTTCAAAATGCTAAATGTTCCTTGCCCGATTATCTGGATCAATATTCCTTAAACCATCTTACCTTGTTTCACTCCCCCTTTCTGGACCAGACGAGATACTAAAAGTCCTGAAAGAGTGCAGTGCTGAACTCGCAAGACCACTTAGCCGCCTCTTTTAACTTTGCCTTGCAGAAAGAGTATCTCCACACCAGTGGAAGATTGCTCATGTAAATCCAGTTCATAAGAGACTTTAAGTCTGATCCATCAATGTACCGTCCTGATTAACATAATTAATATCATGGAGTCAGTAGTGCAGAAGCAACTTCAGAACTACCTACTGCAACACAATCTCATATCTGACAGGCAATTTGGCTTCATATCTCATCACAGCACAGCCGACATCCTCACTATTCTTTCTCAGCAATGGTCCAACGCTTTGGATAGAGGACATGAAGTACGTCTTATTGCGCTGGACATAAAGAGCGCTTTTGATAAGGTTTGGCATCGTGGCTTAAGTTCCAAGCTGAAAGGCAAAGATATTTCTGGCAAACTGCTAACCTGGATAGAGAGCTATCTATCAACGCCTCAGTGCATCAGGGATCTGTACTTGGCCCACTGTTTTTTCAGTCTACAGTGATGCCCTGGGAGATGACTGTGATAATTCACTGTACCTGTACGCAGATGATTCCACCCTGTTCTGCGAGATAACATCCACTGACGATCCTGAGGCAAAACACACAAACCTAAATAGAACCTAGATAGAATTAGGATGTGGGCTGGCAAGTGAAAGGTTACATTCGAACCCACCAAGTGCAAAGCCCTAACAAGGAAGATATATGCAACCAGCATTGACCTAAGCTTTGGGAACACAAAACTCACAGAGACAGATGAACTGGTGATTTTAGGAGTTCCAGTTGACAGGAAGCTCACCTGGTCAAAGCTAGACACTTCGGAGAGAGCAACGATCTACAAGGCTCAGGTACGCAGCGTAATGGAGTACGCCTCACTGCGCTGGCTGAACACTTCAGCTACTACACTCGGACTACTGGATCGGATCCAGAGTAAGGCTCTGCGCATCATCGGTGCGGACGAGGAGCAAGCACGCCTGAACCTGAACATTCCTCCTCTCCAACATAAACGACAGGTAGCTGCCGCAACTGTTCTTTACATTCATCTGGATGCTGAACAGGCGTTGATGAGTATTACTATAGAACTAGAACTACAAGATGCATACCAGCCAGTGTCCCTCATCTGACCTGAAGGCGATGCTTCCCCAACCTTACACCATGTAGGCCTACACAATTAGAAGAGCGACTAGCACCAGCACGTCAATCCCGAGCCATGCTCTATCAGAACGCAAGTAAAGAACCCACTCAACTGGCAGGAGTTTCATACATGCTGCAGTCAATGTATGGAACCGTCTGCCAGAGAACAAAGCTGGCGTTATCAACAATAATGGAGTTCAAACAATCAAGACACGTGTGAATAAGCACCTTTTGACAAGGACATCAAGTATATGAGGGCATTTAGGAATCTTCTGTGAACCATTGATTGGCATATGAGGATGTATTTTATAACGCTCTTTGCCTATAGTAAGATTTACATCTCACCTTGTGGGCTATTGTTTACTATATCATATTATATAAACAATTACAAATATATCCCTGGGGGGGGGGGGGGGCATTCTGAAAATCCTAGGGAGTTACGAGTCTTAACTTGAAAAGATAAGACGGCGCTAGGACACGTAACTATTTGTATTCTGAAAGCAGACTTAACCCTAATAAGGCCGGGGGGGGGGGCATAATGGCCCCCTCTCCGCAACTTTTTGTATTGCTCCAAAACGCTGTAAGATGACGCGCCGCTGCTTGGTGACTTTTTTCTTTCGGGTCTTGCGCACATTTTAAAACACAAATTTTGAAAATCGGACCTACCGTTATAAAGTCACGTGACCTTTTGTCAATGCATGTCAGCCCGAAAATCGCTCAATTTCGTGATTTGTGTACAAAACATATGGAAATATCAATTTTCGTAAAATGAGGTATATCATTGGTTATTTGGTGTTGTTTTCATTTCATATGTTGGTTTTGGGGTTCACAATAGTTAAATTATAGTTAGAAATAAAATAAACAACAAAAATAATAAAATACATAAGTTAAAAAAAAGAAGAAATACATAAGAAATTATCAAAACAATAGAAAACATAAGGAAGAACCTGGCTCTTCCACATTTTTTTGTCGTATTATTATTCCAAATGCTCTGAAGAATATATGTAGTGAAAATAGCACCCATTGAAACCATTGTTAGAATACTTGTAGATCTACAAGTATTCTAACAATGGTTGAATGGGTGCTATTGAAATGCATTAGTGCATGTAGTCCGTGCAAACCTAATAATGGTGGCATCCAGTGTTCGCGTAAATAGTGGTAAAGCCTATAGAGTTTTCAAATGTTTCTTCCAAAGCAGAAATCTGAGTCGGAGTAATGTTACATATAATAAACAGGAATATTACGATGTATAAAGTAGTATTAACTCTTTTCTTGAGTTGCATTGCCCTTTAAGACCGTCTTAAGTCCATATCATGCATATTAATGAGCGTACAAGAAACGCGCATATCATAACGCGCAACCAATGACAAACTTTGTTTTATAACCAAATCCTGCATAAATGCATATCAATGAATCACACATCGTGAGAGCTAGAGACCCATGCATGTGTGCGTGACTTAATTTGCAAATCAATCTTAGTACTGATTAAACATTGGGAATAATTTGTAGAATGAAGTCGCAGTATTTTGATGAGTTAAAACATAACGAAGACCTAAACTGATAGTTTTATGAACTTTGTTTATAATGAAAATGTATTGTATTCGTCTTTATAAATTTCATTTAATTTCATTTCATTTCAAATCAAATTGGTCGGGTCAGTCGATCGACTCAGGATTCATACGTTCCTGGCAGTATCAGTTGTGGTAGGCCTACAATTTAATTTATTATATATTTATTTGTTTATTTATGCATTTCCTCTCATACTCATAGGGTTGACTGCCGTATTGATTTGGTTTTATCTTATTAAATTAACTTAATGTCGGAATCGTTCAGTTTACCAATCATAACAAATACACTTACATAATGATATCCAACGGTCGAAATTGAAATATATACACTGTCACTGTTGAATGACACTGAACAAACATATTATGATCAAATAATAATTGTTTGAGACACTCAAACTACATTATTGATACATCTCATAAACTTATTTGGCTGTCGTAATTGGCCGACACAGTACTTATACACTAACCAATTATTTAACATATATCACTTTTAAATAATGAATGTAATTAATGTAATTTATAAATATAAACCAAATAATGTCTTTCTCTTGCACAATAAACAATTCATTTTGTTTAGTTTCCGTGAAGGCCTATCAATAACATTAACAAGTATGACAATTTTGCAGTCTTTTGATTGAGTGGTAAAGATCGAAGAGGCCGAGAGCGCATGAAAGATAACTTTCAAGCGTACTTTTTCAGTCAACGCGCTCAATCTTTGTTATCACGCGCAACTACTCGCAATACATTTATGTTCTTATTTTGTTACACTTTCGGTCGCTCATTTCAGTTTGATAATGTCTTGTTTATGTCATATGACTATCGCAAATCGTGCGAGTGCATACATAATATAGCAGTTAAGACCGAGTTAAGACACCTTGGGGGCAGACTTAAGTTTTTTCCTAAGTTGTGGCTTTCAGAATACAAATTTGCCTATTTGCATACGTGTCTTAACTTTTAGCTCATTGGCATACGTGTCTTAACTTTTTAGCTCATTTGCATACGTGTCTTAACTTTAGGATGTCCTAAGTTAGGACATGTCTTAAGTCCTGTTTTCAGAATACAAAAATAGTTAAGACTCGTAACTTAGGACAAAATCCATGACTTAAGACATGTCTTATCTTTTCAGAATGCCCCCCCCCCCCCACCCCGTGATAGGAATGTTTTACCATTGACTTTGACATACGTTTTTAACAGCACGCATAATCACGTGACGGGGCTTGTTAGTAAATCCTTTGGCGAGTTTGCACCTTTTGCCGTTACTTTGCACCCTTTTTCGACCCTTTTTTGTTAGAGTATACACGGCATGGTGAGCCATAGTCATCATAATCGCTTGTGAGGGAGTTGTTTAACATGTGTATGATATTGTTATCAGCAATTTCAAGCAATTTTAAGAGCAGGCGCATAAACTCCAGACGTTGCTTCTGATCTTCCGTGTTACCATCGTTACCGGCTATTGGTATCGTGGTGAAGTTACTAACGAAGGTAGCGCGCTCAGGAAGAACATCAGATGCCTCCACCATAACTCGTTTGTCAGATAACTCTTCCTCTGATAACATGTCTTTATGAGTCATAACCAGCATTGGCCGGGAACCTAGGAGGCAATAAATGAAACATTACACCATTAGAAGTATATATTAACGAAGAAAGAGGAGGAGGAATAAAAAGACAGAACAAACACATTAAACACTAATCCAATACAAAGGTTATGGTTAATGGTTATACGGGGTTAGATGTGTGTAAATGCATTTCAACTCTGTATTATCCTGCAATAACATTATATTGTTAACATCCTAAACTGTACCACTGTCTATGCATTTGGTAAGGGAATGATTTTTAAATGACAAAACATTGTATAGATAAAGGGGGACATTGGGGGAATTGACTTCACCCACTCCAGCAGACTGGCCTGGAAAACGCTCAATCGCCTCACTGGCAGAAGTCCCAAGCCAAAACAATGCCCCGTGACCGCTAACTAAATCACAGAACAGCTCCTCGAGAACGGCCGCTTCAAAGACGCAGATAAGAATCACACTCGCCACATCAAACAAGAAACCTCCAAACTCTGGCAGGCCCCAGGAGTGGATGGACTCTTGTCATCACCCTTCACTCCCGATGAGATCGCCACTGCCATCAAACACTTGAAAAGTGGAACGGCTCAAGGACCAGAGAACCTGTCTCCTGAGTTTCTCCTGCACTGCGGACCAAAATGCTTGGAATGGCTCCGCCTACTTTTCTCAACCTGCCTCACCCACCAGTCCATTCCCAAGATATGGCGCAAAGCAACCATCATCGCCTTACCCAAGCCAAACAAGCCCTTGGACAACCCCAAGAATTACAGACCAATCTCTCTCCTCTGCATCCCCTTCAAGCTACTCGAAAGACTCCTCCTAGCCCGGCTGGAACCAATCGTCGACCCCCAAATTCCGGACGAGCAAGCAGGTTTCCTCCGCGGACGCATCACCGTCCAACAAGTAGTCTTGCTCACCAACGAGAAGCTGTGCTGCCTCATACGCAAGAAGAAGAAGAAGCAGGACATTTTGTATGTACAATAATTACGTTGTAAAACAAAATTTAAAAAATAATAACAAATGTGTCAGTGGAAGGGAAAGTCGATCACAATCGTAATGTAGATAATAATGCAGTGCAAGGATCCTGATATTACAGTCAACTATAAAATGAATTAATAGATAAATGCAATAAATAAATAAATAACAAATACATTAATTAATAAAACAAATTAAACAAATCAAACAAATTAAATACAAATATAAAATAAAATTCAAACATAGAGGAAACTAACAAGATATAGTTTAAATGATTGAAAATGAGCAAAGAAAAATAGGCTTCGCCGGGAATCGAACCCGAGAACTCCGGATTGCTAGACCGGTGCTCAACCCATCAAGCCACGAAGACTCTTGAATAGGGGGCGTTCCGATGAAACCCTTTTCAATGCTCGATTAGTCAGAAGTTATATAAACCGGGCACAATCCCAAGGATAATTAAATCAACTTTCCTAGAGAAAGGCGCGGGATCACTCGAAGTGATGAAATATAAAACCAAACAAATCCGACAAATCGTCATAAATAATGTTTAAAAAACGCAAATTGTCACGATTGTGTACAAAATTGAAATTGAAATTGAAATACATTGATAAGTTGGTTTTCTCGAAACAAAGAAGGTACTATTTATTTCATCTTTACATCACAGCTGTTAATATGAGGCTCATAGTGGTTGAATGATTCGTATTAATACATTGCGATTCAACAACGAAATACCTGACATGCAAAGCCAAAAGTACATACGAACGAGCAAATGAGTTGATTATTTATTTTAACAATGATATTAGTCTTTGCAGCGTCTGTACTTTTCAAAGGACATAATAACATAGTCAAAATCTTCACAACTTATTCTTGGAACTCTAACGGTTATGTCATAGTGTTGTATTCTAATTACCAATATAAGCATGGGACAGGTCTGGGTTTTTTTAATTTCCCTTTCGCGAAAAATATATTAACCATTTAACTATCCACTTGATAGTCATATCCGGTTTCAATTCAGTGCTATGAGTTAGTGTTTATATATAATTTTTAATTTTCCCTCATTACTCTGCCAAATAACATCAATTTAACGTGAAATGTTCACACATTGTAGATCACAACAAAACACATCGTACCAAGTTGACAATGTGTATTGTTGTGATCTGATATGTGCAGTGTGTGAACATCAACCATTCATCACTTTTTGCACATGTCAACAAAGTTACTAGACCCCTTTATAGCCGATACCTGAAGTAAGCCCCATAGTACCCCTGCCACTCCTCCGCCAAATCTAACTTTTGATTAAGTGAGTTCCTCTGCCGGACCAAGAACTGAAATATAAACTCAAATTATATTTAACCCACTTTGTTAAACTCAATATCTACTTACCGAATGTCTCTTGTATACCTTTGCTGATCTCGGACATGAATGGGATAATCTCACGGTGGCCTATTGTGTTCGCCCTGTGAACATGGTAAAGCAGAAAACATCTGGTTAATCGGATACGGAATCTTTCCCTGCGAGAAATTACACCACGATTAATAATGTTGGTGCTTGATGTTATTGATATTAAAGATGAAATTTTATGGAACAATAGTAATATAACATTTGATGGAAAAGTACTCTTTTTTAAGTCATGGGAAAATGCGGGGATTTTAAAGGTACATCAAGTTACAAACCAAGGTCAATGGAGGGATTCGAAAAGTATTTGCCAAAAGTATGGTTTATCAGAATTTTTATTTTTATTTTGTTATGCAAAGTTAAAAAAAGCATTCCCGAAATATTGGTTACAAAAAATGCGCTCTAGAGAATATGAATTACTCGAAAAACATGAATCACGATTAATACCAATTTCAAGTGGTGAATATATTGATATTATAAATATGAAAACAAAGCATTTGTATTTGTTGTTATTACAAAAGAAACGTCTGAAACCTATTGTGTTCAACTTTTGGCAAGAACATTTGTTACTCCCAGTGAATTTTGATTGGTATTATGTTCTTCTGTTTAAATTTAAGACATTGAAACATAATAAAATTAGACAATTCAATTTCAAATATTTGTATTTGTTTTTGCCATCAAGATATAATTTATGTAAATGGAAGATCGTCAATGATGATAATTGTCTATTTTGTCATACACCAGAAACAACCAAGCATATGTTGTTAGATTGTAAAAATCTGAAATTATTTTGGAAAATTATATCAAAGATAATATTTTATTTTTGTGGCATAGAATTGGAGATAAATGAGGAATTGTTAACTATTGGTTATAAGATTGGAAATAATGAATTTTATTTGGTTAATCTACTGATTAACTTTGCCGAATATATCATTTATAAAAATTACATTAAAAAATCACGGAAAGGGAAAATAATGAATGTCAAAACTATGCTACAAGAGCTAAAATATGATTTAATATTTTATCTCAATTGCAAAATATATTTTCCAATTGGGTTAAACAAAGTAAAACAGTTCATTGATTTTTTGTCATAATTGTGTATGTATAATACAAGATTTATATGTTTTTGTTTCTGTTTTTATGAATAATGTAACCATATAACTTGTAAATTTTTGAATAAAATAAAGTTCCCTGAATGGGGCAAAAGAAAAAAAAAAATAATGTTGGTGCCTAGTGATGCCAAGTAAAGGGGCCGAATGTGATTATGGATGTGCACATAAAAAAAGTTTGTAATTGTCATAATTGAATTCAAATGAAGGTACAAATTTTATTAGCTTCAAGCTTCTATTATAGCTGTTGATAACATTATACTTTATGTACATTGATTGCTTGATTTGATTTGATAGTCCAAATTCATGGAAATTCTTATTTCACTTGGTTACAAAGTATATAACAATACTGCATGTATAACATCATAACTGTCTAACACTATTATTACAACAGACATACATCAATTAAACAAACAATACTCATAATTACTGAGTAAATCATGTTTAGATTTAAACTAAATCCATACAGAAAAAGCGATAAATTAAAAACAGTAGATTTACTAACTGTATACTTATGCAATCTGACTATATATTTCATTTCACTGTTATTATTTATTTCACTGTTTATTATAATTAATAATAAACACTTTAAATCACACTGATTTCCTGATTGCGAATGTGAGCATCTATAGCAATTAAAATGGGGCATAATTAATTTAAAGTGCGAACTGCGAAGTGGAGACGTACTAAGTGAATAATTATGTAACAGGGGTGTAAGCATGTATACAAAACGAGAGCTTAATGTAATTCACATCTTGCACATTTTAACATTTATATACTCCTTCAATTCAATTGTCTATCAAAAGCATTACAAATTACAGTGTAATTAATATTTGAATTGTACATATTCTTCCAATGAATATTGCTAATGAAATATAACATCATCAACCAACATACATATTCAGAAGTGGATACTAAAAAAAACAAAAAACATTTACCTTAACGCCCCCTTCCCATTACACTCTTAACATGTTGGGTAAATTCAGTTGGGTAACTGTTGGTTTGTTATAAGATTCATAATATATGGCAACTATTACCCAATTGAGCCTTCAAGTGAACATTAGTTGGGCAGATTTTATCCAATAGTTGTGTGGACAGTATGTTGCCCAGTGCTGGTTAAAAGTTGGGCATTCTTTTGCCCAATTTTTGTATTAAAGAGTATACCTTCAGGGGTCATCTCATCTCACCACTTTACTATTGAACATGTGGATAGAGTCGGGGACAAACGAATTACTTGATATAATAAACTTACCTGAATACGACAACCGCACAGGCTATATTTGAAGCAGCTGCTTGGAAACGATACAAAAATATATTATAACGTCGTTTTCCCTAGTCCAGTAATTAACCATGACAATGTGAATTTAATACATAGCATTGCATGGACCTACATGTAGTTAGTCGTTCCATGCCACACATTATACGAAATACCACTAACTATTTCGGTCAAAGTGTTCCTCCAATTGACGAACAACATGGTTTTAATTTATCATTTGAACATAAATGTTCCCATTTGATTCATATTAAATCAAAATGGCCCGATCACTTAACCATGCGCTGGATTTCTTTAAAACACGCATGATGGAATGATAACAAGTTGATAGCATATGACTTAGTTTGAAGGTAAAAATAAACTTGTACATTTTATCATAAATGAAATGTTAATTCATGACACTCCGATGTTCATACATTTAATACACTTAAATCGAAATATTGAAAATGTCTTTAAAAGCACAGGAAAGAAACAAGATAATCTTACTAATGTCTGAGACGATTTTATCCATATTTCCTCTATCGAAGTCTTTCAAACCTCGGTTGTCCTGAATGGAAATAGAGTTCGTAATATCGTAGGACGTCTGTTTAGGCGTAACGCCTCCATCTGCGGAAGGACCGGCAGTCTCCATGTCAATAAACCTATCTATTCAGTGAAAATACATTTGGAAATAGATAGCGGAGACGAAGATAATTGGTGTGAGTAAATGTAACATGTAATTGTAATTAAGCGGGTATGTGTATAGGAGATTATGGAGTTAGTACATCATGTGAACTATGTGATAATACATTTAAAACTCTGTATCAGTGTTGTATTGAAAATGACAAATCAATTAAATCTGTGTCACTCTAACATGTATACTGAGACATAGGAAATAATTACATATTTCCCCTGAGGAACATTCTGCTACGATCGAAAGCTTAGGCCAAGTATAATACAAGTAGTGAATTAGCCTTTTGAGAAGCATTGCTAAAATGCTAGTAGTGAACCAGTATCGTATGTTGTATGCTTGTTCTAGTATTTAATGTTTTAATTTGTTGCAAATCAGACAACTCAACAACTTAGCAGCCTAAATAGTAAATATCATGAATCAGAAAAACATCATTTACCAGTTACAGCGCAAATCAACGATCGAACAAACGATGATTTTCCAGAGCCAGTTGTTCCAATTAAACTCAGTTTGGTTCGTGTAGGCATTCTCGCTTCTTCGAACTCTCGTGTTTTCGTGCCCAGTAACCCAGTGGTATAATTCTCTATCTGTTGTCTGAGTTTCTTAATTTCAGCTGCGAGGGCTGTGCCATAATTAAGAGAATAATGTTGTTTAAACATAATACACAGCTGCCTTTACACGTAAGTGGTCGTTTAAAGAGGTTAAAATCAATTTACATGCAAATACTTCGTTTGGAATATCAATCGATTGTCACCGTACATGTACATTATACACCGAGGTGACCGAACATCATTTGTATGCATTGTATTGTGTTTTGTGACGTTATATTACGTACCACAAAATATAAGCATAGTGTTACAGAAATATGTATAATTTAGTATAGAATTAGAAAAAAAAAGTATACACAAAAATATCCCTGACTTGTATGAGATCATAAACAGTTTTTGCAAGCCAAATTTTTAAATGGTATTATTTTATTTTATTTAATTATAATTATAATTTTATTTAAGAGCTTGCCGAAGTTGCCGGTGAAAATAACAGGGCTTGAAACCTCCTTTGCGTGGAGTTGTACTGATTTTAAGAACTCAACATTATACAGTTTTTAACTGGTGGTGGAGGGAATATCACAGAATATTCCACTCCAAGAGATTTTAAATGCTATTGAGGGAAGATTATAAGGGACTTTTTTATTCACGAAATAGCATGTTAAATCCCGAGGGAACATTCTGTGATTTTCCCGACAACAAAGTTAACAACTTTTTTTTTTCTCAAATCATCGAACAAATCTGGGCACCAGATCTATTCACGATCGAATATACCTATTGATATCTAAGCCGTTTCTGAATCGATTTTGATCAATTGAATTTGTTCTGCCATTTAAATTGTATGCTCTTTCAAATTTCATATTCAGTGTATCATGATCTCACGAAAACTGAATACGTGCAGCGCCCTCTATGCCAAAATTGAACTACCCCTTTTAAAAATGCTTACACTTTTTCAAACATTTTAAAAAGACATTTTAAATAGTTGTTGATTATTTCTTTATTGATATTAATCAGTAACCCCACACTTATGCCTCTCATGACTTTGAACAGGACCATATAACATGGCTGGCGACGATTCAGCTCCATGCACATGCAATTGTCGTCGTCCTCGAATCCTGGCCAAATAACTTACCTTTCTTTTCTGACTGGTCTGTTATGAGGATGCTCTCTCCATCGTCTTTCATGTCTACAGGATATAAATGATAAGCATAGTTGGCGTTACTCCTGTTACTTCTGAATGCGCATAGCTCAGAAACTTGTAGAGCATGAAGAGCATAAGCTAAAACCTGGACATTTTTTGGAACAAGCTCACATTTTCAGGATATGTTAAAAAGTGAGATATGCATGATAAAATGCATGATAAAATATATATACTCCGCAAAAAAAGAAACAGGACACTTGTTTAATTTGAAATAGTTCATATTCATGTACGATAAAGTGTACAGTATCATATATCAAAATACTTCAAGGAAATTTAGTCTCCTGCAGGGAGGGAATAAATACATGGTGTAATCGTTCATGCATTCCCCCATTTCGTTACATATGGATCAAAATAAAACCTATAACGTGCACATTTTGTCTCCATTTATCCTTTTTTTTATTGAGATACATGTCATGAATATAGCGTTTTAGGTATGCTTATCAACACTTATATGGCTGAGTTCAAGTTTCAATTTTGCTATTTTTGAAAACAGACCTTGCTGTGGTTAATTGACCATGAAAGGTCACGCATTAATGGTTTTATCTGAATTGTATGCCAATATTGAAGAGGTACATTTTATCTTTAATCTGATATACAATATCATCTATGTTATTGTAAATAAACATGCAATATTCTGTCTTAAATAAGTGTCCCGTTTCTTCTTTTGCGGAGTATAGTTTCAAGTACAATACAAATAAATATATCACGTTAAATTAAAACAATCACGAACCAATTATCATATTCATGGGCGAACCCAGGGGACCTCAAAATGACTGTTTCGGGGGGTTTGAACCCACCCCCCCCCCCCCCCCCCCCACACACACACACCTTTACCACTTGTAGCTGGTCGCGAGACCACATTTTAGCGGTCTCGACCATCATTATCGATGGTCTCGGCCTCCAAAGTTGCGAATAATCCTGGTCTCGGTCTCGAATATGTTGAAATTGAGTTCTCGACCCCGGCTCCGAAAACTTTCTAAGGACCCCCCCCCCCCCCCCCCCCCCCTTTCTAAGGTCTCGGCCTCCAAAGTTGCGAATAATCCTGGTCTCGGTCTCGAATATGTTGAAATTGATTTCTCGACCCCGGCTCCGAAAACCGAAAAGGACCCCCCCCCCCCCCCCCCCCCCCCCGCTTACACAATTCTCTACCAATTGTCTCGGTCTCGACCTCGAAACATTTTGACCGGTTCTGGTCTCGGCCTCTAACATTTTGAAGGTACTTGGTCTGGGCTTCGAAATGTTTTACAGACACCCCCCTCCCCCCTCGCTTGCATGACTCTCATCCATGCTGGTTTCGGGCATAGAAATTTGGCTGATGAAATAACTCCCCCCCCCCCCCCCCCCCCCCCCCCCTCCCCTTGAACAAATCCTGGGTACGCCACTGTTTAGATTTGTTTGGTTAATTACAGTCAAATCATGTATCAGGTGAATCAGGTTAATTGTTCTTTTAACTTGGTAAAAGAATAACAAATAATTAATGATACGATTCCTCATAATATAAATTAATTCAAACCGATGATAAGATTAAGACTACAAAACGATTGTATTTTTTCTTGCGTCATTTAAATTCTTTATTACTGTAAACTTTAAAGTGTCACCAACTTGGTGTACGTTCCTCAGTACCGTGTGGTATGTTTTACTGAACTTGAAGATGCATACACAAGACGGAAACTATTGTTGTCTTACTTACCATTGGATCCCATTCTCTTCTTATATAAAAAGTATCCGACCGCCGGCAAGAGCAGGATGACAATGATAATATCTATCCCTATGAGAAATTTTAGTCCACCCGACAAACCGCATGATACTTCAGCTGGAAGAAAATAGAGTACAGAAGCTATGAATTGATGTCATAACAATCTTGTTTTAGAATTTCAAATTTGAACTTCATTTTCCGAAAGAGTATCCAAAATAATGTCCAAATACCGGAAATCAATTGAATATGTTAAAGGGGACCACCAGGCAAAGAACAACATATTATTATATGTTTTGGTACCGTTTTGTGATATCAAATAGATACCCAACATTTTGCAAAGGGTTGTGTAATTCATAAACAAAGCAATTAATTTCCACCACTTACGGAACCACTGCTATTTCCTGGTTCCATACAGGCCAACCATTTGCGAGTGCGCCAATGCTATTCACGCACACGTTTGTAAACAATAGATTCCCGGGCGATTCGTTCGCTCTACACACAATGCAATTCACCGCACACATAGCAGTCTGCGTAATTCAGACCGCATGAACGCATGCTTTAGAATGGTGATGCGTTTCCAATTATTTGTTTTTCTTTCTGGAAACATATTTGTGTGAACTTGTTGATGGAATGGAATACTAAAGATGTTACCTTTCTTTAGTAAGAATATTATTTTTGGGTGGTGGTACCCTTTAAGAATTGTCTGAGATATGCCCATCAAAATGAATATTTTGTCTATAGGCAATCAGTGTTATAATGCTCTGGTTCATAACTTTATGAACTATAACACTGATTGCCCATTGAAGTAAAATTCATTTGGATGGGCATATCTCAGCCAATACTTAACATATTCAATTGACCTTCGGTATTTGGACATTATTTTTGACACTCTCTCGGAAAATGAAGTTCAAATGTGAACATTCTAAAAATAGATGTTTATGACGTCATAGATGACATCACACTTCACCACTCTAAGAACATGTCCATACAACTTATACTAGACAAGACGTAACATATCTATGTATTGGAATGTAATTAATCTTTCTTGTTCATTACATAATTAAAATGCATAACTAAATACAAAGCGGAAATAAATATTCATCAACATACACACCAATAAAAAATAAAAAAATTTGTTTGCGTGATCCTCATTGCCCCACTTGTTTTATGTTTAAATAAATGATGATAAATGAACAACCGCGAACACTCGTGCTTTCTGATGCACTTTTGAGATATTTAATTTTGGTGGATCTGGAGTTATACCTTATTGCATACAATTTGACAACACGCATTCGAGCCGATTACTGCATTAAAGATACTTTCACCGATGTTCTAACCCATTTAGTTTCTTACTTGCAGTGTTTCAACGGACTCAAATCAATTGTATTTTTAAATCACCTGGATTGGTCTTTGACATGAGTACCGTGATATTTGAGCTGCCATTCACCGCTTCGCCCGATGCCATACAGATGAGTTCCTTACCGATCTTCGATTTGGAGACCTGAGTTGGAAAAATGATAGATTACAAGAGTACAAGGTATAGTAAGCATGGTAAGACTACGTGTCGAGGTAAACTACAGTAGCTGAGCTGGTCAAAGTTTGCCTGCTGTACAACCTCATTCACTCAACGAGACCCACAGGCAGCCACAAACAGCCTTTACCATTTCGAAGACGATTGCTTATCTATGAGCAGAAAATACGACATCACTCATTCATAAGATGAGGTGATTTACCAATCAGATCGCAAGTAGGACAACCATACCCATAACTATATTGTGTTCCATTGACGTGTATTAAGGTGTACATTATAGTATTATAGAAAAGACAATACTAATAGCAGATTAATATTTTTGGACATAATATTTGCTTTGTTTCCATATCAACACTTTTTTCATATAAGATGTAATACATCTACATTTCATTTTGAAATTAAAATGTACTCTATTTAGATAAAAGATGCGTCCACAATTTGATGGCATTAGTCTTCAGCGAAGACCTTGACATAAATCTGAGGCATTACTAACCGATTATCGTGTAAAGTATCGCGTGTGGTTGTTTGTATGCTCATGTGGCGTGTCTAAAACAAAAGTAGCGCAGACAATTTTTTATAAGACGTTACCCTGTAGCACTGTTAACTAAATTCGAAAATATAAAGTCTACATAAGAAACAAACAACAACCACATTTGGATTCCGAAATGGAAAAGGCCCTCGCGCATAGCGCTCGAACCGTCCGCTTTCGCTCACCTATGACACACACACTTATCGCCGGGGCCTTGACAATAAGCTAGGTCACATACAAAGAGTTACTGGTGAAAATTGAAATTTAATGAACCACTAATAAAAAATAAAAACAACAACAACAACTGGACAATTATGAAAATACACGATCGCGCAGTTGTCTAACCAGATACATCTGTTTTGACAAGGCCTAATATTTCTTATCATAACAGACTGTCAACAGAGACGAGCCTAGCGTATGATTGCTAATCTCTCCTACTTGCTTATATATTTGTTTGTTTTACATCAATCACGAGGCCTTGTCGAAAGGCCACCCCAGTCGGAATAATCAAGGGGAAAGAGTACTCAAGAGATGGTTGCGGCTGGTGTAGCCTGTACCAAATAATACACATGACCCATCACCAATAAATGCTAATTTATGACAGTTAATATTTCCAGGGAAATAGAATCAACGGAAAATGCATACATTATTAATGTATATAAGATGATGACGTCATAATTAAGGGAAATTGAGCATTCCTATTGGTTGATTACCGATGCTTAATCCGGTATAGTGAATGGTAAAGTTATAGTACATATGTACTATAACTTTACAGTGACGTACACATTTCCCATAGACCACCCAAACGATACCAAAACAATGGCGATACGATAATTGTCTTACTATCGATATAACGATATATTATGGGTGTTGAATAAAACGATATTATCGTGTTTCGCATTTTTATATTAATGTCAATGGGCCTTTTTTATTCGATTGTAACCGATACGAAACTAGCGATAGCAAATTTTTGCAATTTCTTTTCGCGCGCGTGTGATACAAAAAAGTTGCAATTATGGCTACCAGCGAAGAAACAAACCGTTTTCCAACAATTTTGGAGGACGATCTCGGACAATTGATAAATAATATGGACTCGAAGAAGACCAAAGAAGTCATTGCGTTCTCTATTCGAGTTGTGTGGTCATATTGTACCGAGAAAGACAGTGATGTTGATGCCATTCTACCGGAGCCAAAGGATGAACTGGTCTAATTTCTACGGTCGTTCTACGCCGAGGTGCGGCAGGGCAACGGACGGGAGCTATTACGCGAAGCGGTCAGCAATAACAACATTTAGACTAGGCCTATTTTACATTTTAAAATACATTTATAAAGTGTTTTCAAGAGGACCGTGTCAGCGATAAAACATTTGAGGACAAATTTCAATGATTGGCTGATTCGGCATAGGCCTACTAAAAGTATTAGTTTGGTGAGTATACCCATCATTATTCTTCATTATGAGTAACTTCATGTCACTTGTCATGACGTGGTCTTGGATTAATGGAAATCTATATCAGCTCCTGAGTGTCATCATCTTACATAACAATTAGTACATGATTCCTGTCGTTAAATATTCCATAATAGACACCTCTACATTTTTAATTTCTCTCGTGCGATTATATTGCACTCGGCCTGCGGCCTCGATGCAATATAATCGCTCTCGAGAAATTAAAAATGTATCGTTGTCTATTCTGGTATATTCAACTCCAAACCATGCACTATTTGTATAATATAGGCTGACATGCTCTAATAATTTTCAAATATCGAAAGCAATCAAGCTATTTCAAAATTGGGTCAGCATGATCATAACACTAAACAACAAAATATCTTTTGGGGTGACCCCTTGAAATGAAAGTCTTTGTTTCATTGGCGAATTCCAAGTTAGATGGAAACAACTCACCAATGCAGTCCGGTAAACATTGACGAGGCCGGGTATGCTGCTTCCTTCGATCTCCGTGTCCCTGTTCTCTGGATCGGCACCGCTCAGAGCGGACCATACCAGAGTGACTGCTGGCCGGACTGAAGTGACCTGGCAGGTCATATGGAAGGTTTCATTGTCAACATGGCCGACAGGGTACTCGCACGTCCCTTGTGTGCCGTCAGAGCAACCGGGTACTTCGGGGTGCAATGGATCTGCTCTGGCTGCAATGGCGGACATTATAAGAAAAACAGTAACCGATGTCAAATGCATGTACCAATGACCCATATGACTCGAAAACATGCGTCTCTCCTCGGAACATGATATTTGATGTAAATTATAAGTTTGATAAATATCATGCAATATAAGGCCAAAAAAAAACACCATATTATTTGTTTCTACATTAGAGTATTGAACATCTTAAATATCTTTAACCTCGAAATTATTGTATGAATGTCATGAGACCCACCACTTGTTATTAAAGACTCTATATATAAATACTGATGATGTAAACATCTATTTAGCAGCGGTTCCGTTCTAAAGGGAGAAATAACATATCTTATCTATAGAAAGTGCACGAGAAACACCTTTTAATCTAAATATAGCTCATAATTGTTCAGTGGTAAATTGTAATCAAACATTATATCTAACAGATGAAATCATAATCTTGAAACCATAGTTGTTTATTCACGAAACTATAAAAGGTTAACATCTAGTTATGTCTAGATTAAGTAAACAAGTACCATATTTCACTAACAATTGCAAAACATAATGTTTCATATATCATGGATAGAACACATTATGTTTTTAGGGATATTGTATACAAATTATAAATATAATTGAGTGTGTATAAAAAGACACATTATTTTTCAGTGGTTGATTATAATAAAGCATTACTTAGTATATATATCGTTTGAAATAATAATATAGTCTAAGAACGGAAGGAGAGGTTAGGTTCCAAGCACAATTGAACAATGCATTGTTTCCAGACCGACCACTATATTAATAATGCCTCAACTCTATGCAAACAGGAAACGAAACTTTTCTGTAGATGTTGGTGGATTTAATAATACCTATCTCTCTCATATATCAATGAATTGTTTGGGGATGAATGGTCAACTTAAAGAAGTGGGAGTGCGGGGAGGATGATCAAACCGCTATGAGCTAAGGGGAGCTATACATACCTATGACTCGAACATATGTGTAGTTCAGTCCATTGTACCCGTCCTCGAGGGCCACCTTACAAACGAAAGTAGTCTCATCCTCAGCCGTCACATTCTTAATAACCATTGAGTAGTCATCGTCGATGTCGTATCTTGAGTCATATACGGTCTTCAAGCCGCGGTAATTCGTCACAATTACGTTGGTCTCAGACTCCACTGATCCGGTTATCTCGTGCTTGTACCAGTACACCGCGATGGGGTCACCTATACTACAGCGACATAGGAGTCTTTCTGTCTGTCCCCAAGTAATGGTTAGATTCCCGTCTGTTGTGATTTGACCTTTATTTCAAGAAAAACATATTATATTTTATTGTCCAACACCAACCTCCAAAGGTAATGGTAAATGCCATTGGTTCAGGCCTGTCCCTAAATTACAAGGCATCGCGTAAAGAAGTCGTGCAGAACCTGTTCAAGTTCCACTCAGCATCGACAAAGACTTCACAGACAGGTCAGCATGTGGTAAATGACTGCTGTCCCCGATGTTTCCCCGATGTGCTTGAGAGGATTCATCAAACAAATATACTGCTCAGACTTTACTTACTAGCTTAGACTTGACATTATAGATTGCGCATGGCATACGAAAGAAAACAAAACGCTCATTAATGGATGGGTCAATTATAAATTTAGTTGAAATGGTGTATTGAACACAATTTGATTAAAATATTTTTCTTTACACAAATAAACATTTCACTGGGTGTTAAATAAAACACTTGGCACTTTTGATTATGAATTAATACAAAAGTGTTCCATGGATTATATCCACATCGAAGCAGAAGCTGAAAAGTGTACACTTGTTTGTTGGGCCTGATCTTTCCGCGTAGTTCATTCCATTCTAATCAATCAATCAACTCTTTCAAAAGTAGATTTCCAAATTAGTTTCTTTTTAATTATACAAGGTCAATGAGTGTGTATATGAAGTGGATAACAATGTCAGTTGTCCGATTAATCCTTATTTCCATCTGGATTTACAAGTGCTTACACAAAATATGCAGCTTTATGCAATGGCTGCCAATTAATGAATTCATTGCTTTGTAATGTGTGTCAATTAATCAAGCTAAACCATGGCTCCGTTTAAACAAACGGTTTTCATTGTTGAAATGTTGGTTAAATTTGGTTAAATTAGTGCAAAAGCATATCAGCATCGAACATTATAGCTGTTGCCATGGTAGTTACAATGAGTGACAACTATGGACATATGTTATGAAACGGGGCCCCGGGCGGACAGTAACCTATGTATGATACACACTCGCGTACACACGTTGACTTGTACAGGCCTTCTTATTGTGTACAGAAATCTGTTTGACCCATTGTTAAAGTGAACCTTGACTATCTTCTGTAAATATTAAATATCGTCTATATCATCCATGTCAACAATCAATGTCAAATTGTCAATAGTAACACATATTGACACTTCAAAACGAAACTTGATCAAATTAATTTGTAACGGAACATGCAAGGTACATTTGTAAAAAGTACAGATTACGAGTCTAACGTCCATGTTCATTGCTACAGCAACAGGCGAAAATGGGGGTAGTTGGAGGCTGGAGCCCACAAATCTGTAATCTACTATATATACTATAGAGGCCAGCTGAGATCATCTTGTCATCCCCCTATCATACGGGCACATTTTTGTATATGGGACTGAGGTATTTTGCCCGAATTATTATCTATCCTGTCTTTCGTCTGACAAAATACAAAGAAAGAGGTCTTCACCACATAACATAATTGATAATCAAGTCAAAATTACATATCTTTACCGTATAGACCAAGTTTTGACCGAATAAGGCATGGTGTTGCCAGAAGTTGAGGCGCATTACCACGATTACGTCCGAATATATTGCCGTTATCAAAAACTTGTGGGCGCTGCAGTCCTCCCCCCCCCCCCCCCCCACGCTTCGTATGCCTATGATGGCTACACTATACCTGTTTGACTTAAATTAACAGTAGGTAGCTTCAAGAAGTAATTTTGGCATGAGGTAATTTAAAATTAAGTTTTTTTTCTTCAAAAAAGAACATAATTCTTAAAACAAAATCAAAATCGACTCCGAAAATTATGAAATATCCATAAATATCACAATCGAATTATAAATGTCAGCCGAACCTTTATATTATAATTAAATAAATGGTTTATCAAGCGTACACATTTTAGGGGAAAAACATTAAATTAGCTTTTATATTATATGTAAAAATCTCTCCATTTAAATCAAACAATTTGCTTTTTACAAAATGCTTGACACTTTCAGGTGAAGGGTACTTCAGTTTTGGTATAGAGGGCGCTGCACGAAATAATTGTTGTGTGAGATAATGAAAAACTGAGTACAAAATTTGCAAGAGCATAAATTTGGTTGAAACGAATGCTTTTAGAGAGCGCCCTCTTGTGTTTCAATGGCTCTTTTTTAATGATAACATGCTTTTTTTTACTTTTTCGTTTGTACTTTTCTATACCTTTCGAGCTATAATGCTATTGTGCAGGTTTAGTTACTAACGCTCAGCCTTACCAAAACTGTACTTCCCCTTTAAAGGGACTTAGTAACATTGTCCAAATCCTCAAAATAAAATTTTAATTCTAGCGGTTCCCTCATACCTTGTTGTATTTGTATTAACAATAAAATCATGGGACAGGTTTCGGTTTTTCAAATTTCCCTTTCGTTACAAAGATATGTATGATTGAAGTATTCAGATAAGAAAAACTCCGGGCGAGTTTTTCTTCCGTGTACAAAGTGAGTGCAGTGAGTTACTGAATATCACTTTGCATTTTCGCTCATTACTTGGCCATACAATGTCCATTTGACTTGAAATGTTCACACAATACCATGTGGACATATGAGATAACAACAATATACATTGCATCAACCATTCATCACTTTTTGCACATGTGAACAAAGTTACTAGATCCCTTTAAGATTCGGTAACTGTACAATACAGGGTGTCCCAGAAAGAATGCAACACCTAAGATCGTTAATTTCATCAACACCATCAACCAAATGTCATTGGTAGAACAAATTTTTTCCAACAAAATGATACCATAAGCATTGATTTTGGGTAAGGCGTTTGGATCCTAGGGCCATTCTTCTGAGGCAATGTCGTTTCCTAAATGTGCTACTTTTTCGTGTCCAGCGATCCTCTGAACACTGAGACATTCTCTCCCCACGGCCTCCCATAGAAAGAAGAACCGCATGACTGCTCTCCCTTTGATAAAGAAGACAATGTTGCGTAATCGAGTACCCCGTACGGTATGGCTCACATTGTCTTCATTATCAAAGGGAGAGCAGTCATGCGGTTCTTCTGTACAGCTAATTCTATGGGAGGCCGTGTGGCGAGAATGCCTCAGTGTTCCGAGGATCGCTGGAGACGAAAAAGTAGCAAATTTAGGAAACGACATTGCCTCAGAAGAATGGCCCTAGGATCCAAACGCCTTACCCAAAATCAACGCTTATGGTATAATTTTGTTGGAAAAAGAATGTTCTACCCAATCAAACAAAACACAATGACATTTGGTCGATGATGTTGATGAAATTAACGATCGTAGGTGTTGCATTCTTTCTGAGACACCCTGTATATTGCATACACATATTGATATATTACAATATTGTGTTAAATGCAACACCCACACCATCAATACTTTTGTAATGCAAACACGGGTATCATTATGATTTAAAGGGGTAGTACAGTTTTGGTAAGGCTGAACTTTAGTAACCAAACATGGACAGTAACATTATAAACTAATAGTTATAACTCCACCATGCTCGAAAGGTATACAAAATTACAAACGACTAAGTAAAAAGCCCGTTATCATTAAAAAAAGAGCCATTAAAACACAAGAGGGCGCTTTCTAAAAAGGAATTGGTTTCAACCATTTTCCATACAAAATTACGCATGTGATGTTTTATTGAAATAATGATTAAATAGAGAGATCATCAACAACTATCTAAAAAACGCTTTTAAAATTGTTTGAAAAAGTGCAAGCATTTAAAAAAAAAATTGAAAAAATCATGTCATTATTTGGGCCCCAAATAATTATAAGATCAGATATATTTATTGATATTTCAGCCATTTCTGGGTCAATTTTGACCAAATAAAGTTTATTCTGCCATTAAAACTGCATGTTCTCTCAAATTCGACACTCAGTTTTTCATTATCTCACCAACAAAAATGTGATGTGCAGCGCCCTCTGTACCAAAACTAAAGTACCCTTTTAATCATCTCTGGTTATTTCACATTCATGCTGCGGAATAACAACTTTACACACTAATATGTACTTACCGCTTGTCCATCTTGAAAGGTGTGAGATCAGGCAAATCTTGAAGAGTGTATTGAGCTCCATGTTTAAATGAGAACAGTACAGCAACGGAATAATGTGTATGAATAGCGGGCTATCTACATAACTAATATTTAATTCCGCCGTTCGCACAGGCTTATTTGTCGGTGCATGGGACTTTGAGCCACAAGTACGCTTTGTTATACTCTATAACTGTATTTGAAAAATGACAATTGATAAATCAACAATGTGACCGTTAAGATAACAAGTACTTACTTTATCTCTATCAAACAAAATTTGATATGACTGGTATACATTTTAATGTCTACATAAGTCCTTCATAACAGTTTGTGGGCCAGGGCCGGTTTTCAATTACATACTTAAGTCAAAATTAAGCTTAGGTAACTAATTGACATTTGATTATTTCATCAACTGGAATCTTACAATAATTTGTATGCCATTATGTCTTCAAATATAATGCATTTAGATTTTCTTTTACTGAAGTGTAAGACAAAAAGTCGAGTTCTCAGCCTAGACAATGCTAAGTAAATGACTTACGTAATCTAAGAATTTAATTGAATACCAGCCCTGGGCATGGATTAATAATGTTCTTCAAGATGATTCATATCACCCGATTCACAAAAAGCACACAGTAAGCCACCGTAAAAAAAAAAGAAAGGCACACGGTAAAATACTGAAGGGATGACATCTTCTGTAATCTGATGGACACGGTGGGATAATCTGTACAGTGATCCTATCCCTAACCCTAACCCTAACCCTAACCCTAACCCCTCAGACGGTACTTTACTGAGTACCTCGTCACCCAGGTGATAGGTGACAACATCTAAACAATATATTACCGTGTACTTTTTTGTCATCCCTTCAGTATTTTACCGTGTGCCTTCTGTGTAATAGGTGTTCATATCACTTTGGGTGTCATTTTGTCCTATGATATCTGAGAAAACAGCATTTATTAGCAACGAAAAAACTTTGTTTGTAACGACTTATTTCGAGGGACATTATTAACTTTGTATATTGGTACATTTCTAAGGAAAGGTAAAAATGGTGTTTGCATTAAGGGGCCGTCACAAATCACAAACGGAGCCCGCCCGACTTCTCTGCGAGCTCAAAAGGGCATTTTCGCCAGGACTACGGCCGGTGTTCGCGCGAATACTGCGGGCTCCGCCCGGTTTTTCAGGGTTCGACCGACGTCCGCAGGGCACCAAAACCTGCTCCCAAATTTTTAATCGCCGAATTTTGAGGTCGCAGAGCTCGTAAACAGGTCGCCCGTAGATCGCCCGTAGATCGCTCGGGCATCGGCAAACATTCGGTCGATATTCGGGCGACAATCCTTACAATCCTTACTTTAGACCATTTTAGGCTTTAACATTCGGACGGACACGGCAGAGCTGCGCGACTGCCGCACGGCCTCCTCGCGATACTTGACTGACCTACTCCCGTATCCCGCGCGACTTGTACAAAGTCGGGCGTGCTTCGAGCGCGATCCGTGCTGGTGCCGGGCTGCCGTCGGTCGGCCGTCGGGCGGCTTCTACGGGCCCCGGTCGATTTATAATCACTTATGTTCAACGGGCGCCTCCCGAGCCCCGTCCAATATGTGACAGCGTAGATGTCAAGCGAAAAATACGCTCGACTCCCTGGCGGATTTAAAATTCGGCGACTCTCGGGCGATCTACAAATTCGGCCGGAGTCCGTTTGATTTGTGACGCAGGCTTTAAGCCACTGATTTCCAAATTAAATTTCAACGATCCACTTGACGATTCTTTTAGGACAGATATACATGAAACGATGTATGGATGAGACGTGGACTGGTAAGGCCTGTTGCGTTAACGTGATGTAGTAAAATACCAATTGGAGGCAGAAACAATGAGTTGTCTGTGACAATTTGTGTTAGTTGTTAGTGACTCGGTACTTCGTACCTCGTTCAAAACTATTGGCGAGGCTGCACGATTTATAAAAATAGAGTACCCTATCGCAATCAAAATCATTCATTATTTCCTCAGTAATTGACTTAGTACACAAACTTTAAAGTTTAGATACTTAAATAATGTTTTGTATGTACGTTTGTACGCAATGATAATGTTTTTTTTTGTAATTGTGCATGTATGCAAGTATGTCTGATGTTCCCTTGCTAATATCTATTTGTTTATGTTTCTGTACGATATTTGTATGTTTCTTTTTTTTTATTTGTAGGATATCGTTGACTGGTTTATATTCCGTTTGTAAATTGAATTGCAATGTAGCATTTCAGGTACAGTGAATTAATACAACACCATTTTAAACTTGATTTATACGTGTATTAATGTAATATAAACTATACACTCATTTGGATGGATACACGCCTAACTCAAAAATCGTGATATTTGTGATACTTTTGCTGAAAACATATTTTTACGTAGAGTACTGACATGACTGATGAAGAACTGAACGTGCAGTATTGTGCAATGTTTTGAAAAAGAATCATGACATTTATTGACTAACAATCGCAATCATGAAAATAATTGTTGACCATCATATTTATTTAGTCTAGACAACACAGTGTAAATATAAAAAGATAACACTCAAATGCATTAGTATTAAATGGAATTGTCCATCTGGGCACAATGCTAACACATTATTTCTACGCGTTTGTTTTTTCTTCCATTAAGTACTAAATGACACATTTTCACAGATAAGGAATACATGTATTGCTATACACATACAGTAATAGTTGCATCACATGTAAGTACAATAACCGTGTAAAGGCCATTTTTGTACTTATTTACTTGTATGGCCGAAATAAACGTGTATACATTAATCTACTTATATACTAGCATTCATAATTATTAACCCAAAATAAGGCCGGGGGCATTATGGCATTATTTTGTATTGTTATTGCCGTAATACACGTGTATAAATTAATGTACTTATATTTTCGAAAGTTATTATTATTATTAACCCAAATAGGCCGTGGGCATTATGCCCACCCCCCCCCCCCCCCACCCCCCGCGATTTTCCCGATTTATCTGTAGAACGCGTGAAGATGACGCCGCGCCGCTTCGTGACTTTTTGTTTCGTTTCTTGCGCATCTTTTTTTTAAAAAATTGCCAAAACGGACCGTTATGAAGTCAAGTGACCCTTTGTTTTTGCTCGTCAGCCCAAAAATTAGCAATTTTCGTGATTTGTGTACAAAATAATATAGAAATATAATTTGACCTAAAAATAGATAAAAATAAAATAGAAGATATAAATAAGAAATTATCAAAATAATAGAAAGCATAACGAATAACCTGGCTCTTCCAATATTTGTTTGTATTATGATTCCAATTGGTCTAAAGAATATATGTAGTAAAAACGAATGTTTAATTATCAAACGTATATTATTTATGGGCAAAAATTGATTTGTGACCTTATTTGCATAAATTACCATACATATGCAAATGTTTAAAAAAAATGAAATTACAATTGTGTTTACACTATTTGACATGCATGCAATGATTCACGGTAGAATTGGGACATAATCCCCCCCCCCCCCCCCCGGACGTAGAATGACCTCAAATGGCCCAGCCTCTTTAGGGTTAATAATACGATATTCATTTAGCAACTGATACGGGCTAATAATTACATGCTGTAAAACACACCTGCATTATTCATCACGATATTATAGTATTCTACAACTTCAATATATATACATTATCACATAGCATTCATATTCAATATATTGTTGTTATGACAAATTGTTAGTACTGTCCAGTAGACAAAAGGGTACCGTTTGTGTAATAATCATATACATGTGTATAGGGTAAACATGGGCCGTAAAGGGATAGTAACTTTCTCGTTTACAGTGAACTTTATTTTATTTTTTGCGAGGAAGAAGCACTTTGCGTGTAGATATGGCATAAAACACATAGTATTTCAAAACATCACCCTTTTTTTTTTTTTTTACCGAAGTCCGTTCAGAAATGGCTACAATATTTATAAATAAAGTCGTTCTAATAAGTTCGCGGACATTGACTTATGTTCGTCATTTCAATGGTTGTATATGGATCGTAATTAGTATAAACACATGTCTAAATGGCTCATAGATTTATTATGGCTTTGCGTCTATTGACTGTTTGTTTTTTAACCAAAAAAAAATCACTGCTGTAATTTTAAACAAATGGGGTTGAACGTTCTAGATGTGTCTAGGTGTCCAGAGTGTGGTGATATAATATAATGAAATACCATCGCTTTGTAGGTGTCTGAATAGCGTCCTCTTGTGTTAACGGCAGTCATTTGAACGCGAGCATGCAGCCATCGATATCGATGTATTAAAACAATAATAGTGGTTAATGTTTTTTCATTTGAAAGCACGGTAATATGATACTTGTCAGTTTCATTGATAACACACACGATTTAAACACTCAAAAGTTTCACAAAATCCTTTCTCTCACTTCTATTTACTAAGTAGATTGTCAAATTTCATATTTACATGATTCCATTGGAAATTCAAGATATCATATAATCACAATAAAATCATAATGTATAGACACATCTCTGTAATGGCATGATAAAATATAGACACATGTCGTGCACAACAAGTGATATTAAGTATTTCTTTGTTGAAAATAAAAGGCATGAATATTAAAAGGGAAACAAAATGGTGAATACAAAGAAAGCAAACATGAAATTAATTCAATCATCTCATTCTCAATGGTACGACAATTTTCAAATTGTTGAATGCTCATTGCCCGATTACCTGGGTCAATATCTTAAACTACATTAACCCTGTTTCACTCCCCCTATATTAGACATATTTTCATTGGATGCGTCCGGTTAAGCGCATGTTTTATGAGGGAAATATCCGATGTAATGTTCAATGGTAAGAGGGAGAAATAGCTGCGGTTATTCATTCCTGCCAAGGAACAGGTGACTTTACCCTGTTGTCAACTAAATGATTTGTTGAAGTAAACTTGACACTCTCATCTAAACAAACTTAGAATCCAACTTCAAATTTGTGTGGATTGATGAATATCCGCCCTGGAGACAAGATATTCAGTAAACCTGGTCTTACACTAAGCGTGCAATTTGATTGAGTTACCGGTCACATGTCAGTGTGTCACACACAAACAAACGTCACAAAATACGTCACCGTTGTTCTATATACAGTTTATGGAACAAATCAAACAAATAAGGCTATTTTTTTAAAGATAGAATTGTCATCATATAACACAACAAATTGTTTTTAAATGATATCTATTCAATGCATATCAATGTTGTTCTATGTACAGTTTGTCCAACAAAAACAAACAATTAAGGCTATTTGTTTAAAGATAGAACTGTCATTATATAAACACAACAAATTGTTTTTAAATGATATCTATTCAATGCATATCAATGTTTGTTTTTTTCGAGAAAATCATTCAAAGATCTAAACATTTTCTTTTCATTGTTATTGTTTTTATCATAATTAATAGCAAATATCTTTTATTTGTTTGTATTATACAAAGAAAACATCCAACATATTTTGATCTAGCACGTCAATTTGTTTTCCTTTTCTTATTTGTCACACAGCAAAACATTCTTACAATAACCAAATTTCACAATATACCAACATGTTGACAGGATATATACACAAATTATAATGAAGTGATATGTTCCAAAGGGCGCTAAATCTTATTGTATTAAAGTTGGGTTTAGAATACCAATGATGTAAAAACATATGGTGCTATCTAGAAATCCAAATGTTTGGAAACATTTCACAATCAACATCAAACTATAGATTTTCAGATTCCCGAAGTCATGGGTAGACAGTAGGGCAATGAGACCTGTTTTTCTCGAAATTTGAAAAGGTGGATTTAACTTTTCATATAATTGTTTTGAAGGGATCCAGTAACTTTGTTTGAATCAACCACATTCACTTTCACACATGTAACGTGTTTGTCATGACTGGTTACTGTATGCGTGTATGTCTAAATTATTTATCAAATTTATTTTTTACCCAAGACTTGAATTTATCTACTCGGCCTTGTTCGACTACCATGACTGCTGGTCGAGGTCCAACAGGATCGCCGGTTTGGGATTTGTTCAACATGTGTATGATATTGTTGTCGGCAATTTCAAGCAATTTCAAGAGCAGGCGCATGAACTCTAGCCGTTGTTTCTGATCCTCCATGTTAATGGCTTCTGGTGCTGTGTTGGTGAAGTTACTAACGAATGTAATGCGCTCGGGAAGAATATCGCCTGCCTTCAACGTGTCTTCTTTGATAGCCAACTCTTCCTCCGATAACATGTCTTTATGAGTCATAACCAGCATTGGCCGGGAACCTTGGAGGCAAAGAATAAAGTAGATTTTAAAGAAGGAAGAGAAGGAGGAGGATGAAGATGTAAGCGGGAAAAAGAAACAGAGCTGCATGATCCTGAAAGGCATTAACATATATGTACACGCTGCCATTCGTAAAGTTTGGTACTAATATTACTATTTCATTAAAAAAAAATTCGTTATCACTGTTTTAATTAACATATTAACAACAACGTGTTTTTCGGTATTCGTTGAAAGAGGAATGAACATCACAATCCCATGTAAATACGACGGAATACACGGGTCATTATATGCTAACTAAATTTATTTAATGACAAAAAGGCCGGTCTCCTAATTTGCGATTGTCGCGATTGGACAGCAAATTGATTATTTGCGAAAATCAGACATATCGCTACAAAATCTCGATTCCTTTTTCATTGCATGCTGACCGAAGTATTGCTTATTTTCATGATTTGTGTACAAAATAATATAATCATGGGGAAAGCATTTACTTAGAAAAGGAGTAAGTACTGAAAATGTGGTCTTGTATACATTTCAGATATATAATATTCAAGAAAGGGTGCGCATAGTACACCCGGGAGAGTTTAGAACAAAAATGAGATTCTTTTATGAGTCTTACTCTATTAACTTACCGAATATTTGATGGAGGCGGTTGTTAATATCAGAAATGAATGGCAACATATTCTCGTTGCCTGTTGTGTTCGCCCTGTGAAGAAGACGATTAATGATTATACACGGTGGCATTACAGCAACATTGTCATTTTTACAACCGCCCAAGTGTTCCGACGTGGGTACTCATCGATATGCTCTTAGATTTAGGTTCAGTAATTTCACTTTCATAAAACAAATAATGGGATATAATGTAACTAATTTATTTTACGTGTTAAATGATAAATAAGTATGCCCAGTGATAAGTTTTCATTTTTAAAACGAAAATTCAAAGAAAGAATGATATAATCGTGTAGTAAAATCAAGGTGAAAATGGCAAGAGCTTTATAACTCAAGCATAGCTAGCGATTATACAACGCATTGTGTAGTTACTCTCAGACCGAGCTACAATCATGACAATTGCAGACTTACCTGAAAACAATAACCGGACAGTGTATCTTTGCAGCAGCTGTTTCAAACACAAAATAAACAAATGTAAAAAAATGCTTGTCGACTATAAAGGCAAGTGTAATGAAACAGAATGAACAAATATTTAAATGCCGTAGTTTATTTCAATGTTATTGAATGTAATATTAGGTGTTAAATAGAACACGCTTGTTTATGTGAATTAATGATGCAGCTGATAGCACGTGGAATTAATATTGGAGCAGAAGATACCCTTCATTATACAGTACAGCAAACGAACTGGAAGCTTTTTAATGATTAACCTTTTTACTACAATTTGTACCAATAACTCCACTCACTTGGCACATTGTTCCAAAAGTACAAAATCTTATGATGTTCTTTTTCTCAAATGACACTCCTATTGTAGAGACAATTGTTTCTTTGTCAAGTGATGTCCTGTCCTTATTAAAACTGGGGAAAATATGTTGAAAAGCACAGACAAATACACAAGTAAAAGAAACGAGGAACGTCTTACTAATGTCAGAGATGATTTTATCGATGTGTTTGGGAGCCAAGTCATTCAAGCCTCGGTCGTCCTGAATGGAGATAGAGTCCGTAATATCGTAGGGTGTCTTTGTAGTGGTAACACCTCCATACGCGGAAGAACTGGCAGTCTCCATGTCAATGATCCGACCTATTCAGTCAAAATATGGATGTGAGAACTGAGAAAATAAATTAATTTATTTTTAAAACACCCACTAGCTTAGTTCCAATCTAAGTATATGTTAAATGATATGACTTAGTAAGCAACACTATGTTTTCTTAGTCACTAAGTACGGTTATAAGCATTTGTTAGCTACTAAATTAAATCATTTTGAAGTTTCCATTAAATACACTCATTCATAGGCGTACCCGGGGGGGGGGGGGGGGGTCCAACCCCGCACCCCCCCCCCCCCCTTTCATGAAAAATTACTTTTTTGAGGGGTTTTAATCCCCCCCCCCTTGACCACTTTGTACTGGCCTCGGTCTTGGCCTCGAGCATGTTTGATAGACACCCCTCTCGAAAACTCTTAACGGACACCCACCCCCTTGAACAAATCCTGGGTACGCAGTGCACTCATTCACAAAACGAACATGATTTACCAGTTGCAGCGTAGTACAGCGATCGAACAAACGATGATTTTCCAGATCCAGTTGTTCCAGTTAAACTCAGTTTGGTTCGTGTAGGCATTCTCGCTTCGTCAAACGCTCGTGCTTTCGTGCCCAGAGAACCAGTGGTGTAACCCAGTATCTGTCTACTCAGTTCTGTAATTTGATCTTTGATGGCTGTGATATAATTTATAAAGAAAGTTATTAAAACAGAATTTAAAGTAATATTACCCAGACTGACGATGCTATGGAAAATATTACATACAAAAGTTGGTTTACAAACAGTAAAATTTAAAACAGATTTCATGATTTATATATGTTGATGCACTGTAAACCATATAGACTAAAACATTAATTTCATACAAAACAAATTAGCAAATAAGTGAACATTATTGTGTTGAAAAATAAAAAAATACATACAAAGTAACTGATAAGTGTGCTTGTGCGATTTGTGCACACAATTTCGTACATTATTAATAAATCTCGATCTCTTTTCAATATTACACTCTAAAATTTAAATAGTCAAAATGACCAGAAACCTTTTCAGCCGGGCACCTGCACTATTTCTAGTCAAAATGATCCGGAAAATCTAGTCAAATACATTGATGTTCTAATTTCATATTGCCTTTGTATACAGAAAAATATATTGAAATTATACTCAATAACGTGAAAACGCTATTGAGTATAATTTTAGATTATTTTTCTGTATAAAAAGGCAATATTTAATTAAAACATCAATGTATTTGACTAGATTTTCCGGATTATTTTGACTAGAATAGTGCAGGTGCCCGGCTGAATAGGTTTCTGGTCATTTTTGACTAGTTATTTTTTTAGAGTGTATTCGTTGTTTCACTTGTTCGTGCTGTAAGTATGATTTATCATGATAATTAAAATATTCCTCAAATTTGTTGATATTTGTCTTTATCCTGTACACAATTTTAAAAAACATTTTACTTGACAGTTTCACCAGGATAAGTAAAATGCATCATATACCTAATGTCGTTATTGGCAAAAAGTGTTTATGTAAATATGGCTGGTATGGCCAGCTAAAACGAACATCTTTGACATAACCTATAATTCTGTTTGGGTATCCAAATTACACGATTCCGGGTTATCAGCCATCTGGAACCCCGGCATGGGCCAGCCGTTCAAGTGCACCGCGTAATCAATATCATATTCGTAGATAACCATTGTATGTATCATTCGGTTGAGATATATTTGGGCTTCACAATCGTCGTGTCCTGCACATACCTATTGACATTGCATTTTGTTTTAATGTGTCAGATTACTTACCTTTCTTCTCCATTAAAAGAACGTCCTCCTCTCCCTCTTCCATGACAACGATAACTGTGGGATCTGAATAACATACAACATTGGTACTACACATTGAAATTGATTGCGAATAGCTGAGAAACTATCGCTACATCCTCTTTAGAGTGATGATCGAGATAATTAATCAAAATTGTACTTATTGCTTAATAGAGGATCTAGCCGCGGTGAAACAATAATCTGCAAATAAGGCACATTCATCTAAGATTGTTGCGCAGTGATACATGCAGATAACTAGATTAATGTTAAAAATGGATAACACATCTCCGATCACCCCAATATGGTGTCTTACTAAACACTAACATCGATCATAGCATCGACTTATTGTGCTTAAGAAGATACTAAAATAGTTAGTGAAACACTCCCAGTTCAATGTTTTATTTAGCCCGTTCTTTATTGAAATCTACCTTAACAGTTTGAATGAAATATAAACATTTGCTCAAGTATGACATGATCACACAAATGTTAACCCTGGACCGTAAGCTGCCCGTACTATCACACTAGTTATTTTACAAAGAGCTTGAAACCAGGTGCAATTCAATATCTTTGACAGTATGCATAAATCCTATTTATTGACTAGTCTACAATGATTATATGTTTCAATACACAGCATAATGTGTTCATTGTACGCACCTCGATGTTTGCAATAATACCAGAGGCAGCCTAAGCCGAGTCCAATCAGAATGAAACTAATCAAGAAGAATATTCCTACGATTCCTCCAGCCGATAGTCCATTACGTGGTGCATCTTCAAGTACAAAATAGAGTAAAACCAGTTAATCGCGATGAATGATTAAATACCGTATAATTGTGATGAAATAATATTAATGGAAACACAACAGTCGTAATCATTAATTCATTTGTAAACAGCTATTCACAATTTAGAAGTACCACGATTTATCAGCAGTATGTTGGTATACATTTTTCGAATTAGTTATTTACGACTTATGTAATCATATGAATGAATATACATTTAGATGATACTAATAGGTAAGCATAAATACATTCCGATGGTGTATTGATATATCCCTTAATACTTCGAGTATGTATCTTCCGTTTTCAAAGGGTAATTTTAAAGTTATTCATTATAGTGTTATGTATAAGTTGAAATAAACATCAATTCACATACACGCTATGGTTATACCGTCCCAAGTGTCATTATTATGTTCTAAATATTTCAAATAATATACACACATTATAGAGGTAATAGAAGTATTAGTAAGTAGTAGCAGTAGCAGTAGTAGTAGTAGTAGTAGTAGTAGTAGTAGTAGTAGTAGTAGTAGTAGCAGTAGTAGTAGTAGTAGCAGTAGTAGCAGTACTAGTAGTAGTAGTAGTAGTAGTAGTAGTAGTAGTAGTAATAGTAGTAGTAGTAGTAGTAGTAGTAGTAGTAGTAGTAGTAGTAGTAGTAGTACTACTACTAGTAGTAGTAGTAGGTAGTAGTAGTAGTAGTAGTAGTAGTAGTAGTAATAGTAATAGTAATAGTAGTAGTAGTAGTAGTAGTAGTAGTAGTAGTAGTAGTAGTA